>CAUYSK010040431.1:0-29732 GCA_963575035.1 Avahi laniger | reverse complement strand
GTGGCGTCAGCCTAGCTCACAGCAACCTCAAACTCCTGGACTCGAGCAATCCTTCTGCCCTCAGCCTCCCGAGTAGCTGGGACTACAGGCATGTGCCACCATGCCTGGCTAATTTTTTCTATATATTTTTAGCTGTCCAATTAATTTCTTTCTATTTTTAGTAGAGACAGGGTCTCGCTCTTGCTCAGACTGGTCTCGAACTCCTGAGCTCAAACAATCCGCCTGCCTCGGCCTTCCAGAGTGCTAGGATTACAGGCGTGAGCCACCGTGCCTGGCCCGATTAGCTGGAATTTTGTTGAGAAGTTTTGCATCTATATTCATAAGGGATATTGGTCTGTAGTTTTCCTTTTTTTTGTTGCGTCCTTTCCTGGTTTTGGCTTCATAAAATGTGTTGGGGAGGAATCCATCCTTCTTGATGTTATGGAATAATTTCTGCAGGATAATCACCAGTTCTTTGTAGGTGTGGTAAAATTCAGGTGTGAAACCATCTAGTCTGGGACTTTTCTTTTTTGGAATGTTTTTTATTGGTGTTTCAATTTCAGTCCTTGATATTGGTCTGTTCAGGTCCTCCTGCCTTGACTCCCCAAAGTGCTGGGATCACAGACATGAGCCACTGCACCTGGCTGAGCATCAGTTTTATTCTTTTTCCAGACTCATGACTGGCACAGAATGAGCATCAGTTTTAATGGCCGTATGCTATTTCATTCTATGACATGATTTATTTAATCATATCCTTATTGTTAGACATTCAAGCCATTTTCTAATTTTTTTAGATGTTATAAATAATATTGTGATAAGCATCTTTGGTCATAAATTTTGGTCTGTATTTTTTGATAGCTTTCTTAGAAAAAATAAGAATAGGGTAATTGGAGTAAAAGTATAAATTTTTTTAGGCTCTTGCTACATGCTGTTGAGTTATTCTCCTAATTTGTTGCAGAAACTAAGTTTTATTAAATGAAAGAATGAGTACTCCTCAGAAAGACTATATCTGGTCATGCTATCTATAGGAGTGGATAAGTACCTGTGACTCTCAACTTTCATGTCCTTTCATGTTTGACCCTCTCAGTGTCTTTTGACCTCATTTGTTCATAGTGAGGGCTTTATCCTCTTGTTAGTTTCAGACTTAATTGCTTTTTCTGTGCTCAGGTCGGATGAATCAGGTCTTTATTCCTTCTTTCCCAAAGAAAAAATACTGTGTTTCTCCTCTTTTCGTTATTAATATGTTCCTTCTTCACCCTTCCATCATTCATTCGTAGTGTCTTCTGACTCTGAGAGCCTTTCTTGAAACCACTGAGATTTGAAAAACCTGATCAATTCCATAGGTAACTTTTATTTATTTGTTTGTTTGTTTTTTTGGCTTCAGTTCCCAAAAAAAGTAAGTAGATAACTTTTAAAATATGGAGAGAGACCAAGATCTAGTTGAAAAAAAATCCAGAACTAATTTCTGAGAAACCAAAAAGGATTGTAGTTCCTACCCTATGTGAGTGATCTTAACCTTTAATCTCTCTGGGCCTATGTTTATTATCTGTAAAACAAGCCCATCATAATAACTCCCCTACTTATCATGTAGGCTTGATAGGATTAATCAATTCACTAAACAATACATTCTTATTGAATAACTACTGTGTGAAAATTGGGTAATAAATTCAGTTCATTCATTCAAACATTCATCTGGCTACTTATTCAGCTGGTCAACAGATAATTATTGAATACCTATTTTGTTCAAGGCTTCGTGCTAAGTAGTAGATGGAAAGGAAGACAGCAAATAAAGACATTGCAATTCAATGTGAAATACGCTATGATGTTGGTATGTAATAGTAGCAACAACTACCACAACTAACACAATGATTGCCTACTATGTATGTGCTAGGCACTGTTCTAAGCCCTTTACTTGAATTAATTAATTTAATCTTTAAAACAAACCGTTAAGGAAATTGTGTATTTACTGTAAAGTACAAATTATAGTGGGGTACAAAGTAGAGTGTTAAAATAGTTACCATTTATTGAATGCTCATATGAGCCAGACAGTCGATAGATACGTACATTTTGTTTCATCCTCGCCACTACTTTGCGAAGTTAGATATTATTTTACATATGAGGAAATAGAATTTCAGGAAGGTTAAGAAATGTGCCCAAGTTCACACAGTTTGAAAGAGGAAGAGTTGGAATTGAACTCAGTTTTAGTTGGTACAAGGCAGAAAGGTAGGAAAAACTCTCTAGGCTGAGGAACTATGGGAAAGTCTATTGCCTTTTAAGAGGAGAGGAAGTAAAATGGAAAGGTACTTAAAAATGTGAAATTGTTCCTTCAATTTACCCGTATATCCCTTCCTCTCCAGGACAGACTAAGAAATTCTCTCTTACCAGCGTGGTTATGTAAGTACTTTCTAAGTTGTGCTTGTGGCTGTTGGTACTGATGGCACATGATAGTTCTGAATGCTTTAGCCAAGTGCCTAATAACTGGAAATTCATTCAGGGCAGCTGTACCATGTAACCAGATGGGATTTAAAATTAGCATATTCATATAAAAAAATCTAATTTAAAAATGTCAATTTGCAACCTGATGTTGCCATGTTAGAATTTTCTAATCTTTTTTTCCAATAAAGAATAGGAAATGTTTCATTAAACTCCTGTTAAATTGTTTACACTTGTTGCACACTGTACAGATGTGCTCATCTGGCTGAAATGTTTTTCTAAAATTGTGTGCAGTGGAAAAGAGAAAAATGAGCAGTTTTAGTTCGGAGTCTAGAATGGCTATTGAATAAAGGAGTGCAGTGAAATTTTTAGAGTTTATGGAATTGACTTTAACAGTCGCTGTTTTAGTTGGCTATATAATTGAATCACGGTGTAATAGCTTTGAGAAGCATAGACTAATGTAGAGAGCCCATTTAAAATAAACTGTGTTTAAAACGATTTGCGTCTGGCTGGGTGTGGTGGTTCATGCCTATAATCCTAGCACTCCGGGAGGCCAAGGCGGTAGACCCCCATCTCTACTAAAAATAGAAAAAAATTAGTCAGGTATCGTGGTGCCAGCTACTTGGGAGGCTGAGGCAGGAGGATTGCTTGAGCCCAGGAGTTTGTGGTTGCTGAGAACTAGGCTGACCCCATGGCACTTTAGCCTGGGTGACAGAGCGAGACTCTGTCTAAAAAAAAAAAAAAAAAAAAAAAGATATAATAAAACTCAGTTATTCTCCAAACCTCACTGTAGACAATATAATCTTATCTTTGATTTGGGAAGAAACTTAGGAATTTGTAAATGTTTCTGGTTATTAATAATGCATAGATAATAAAGCATTTATTATATAAAATTGACAAAAAAGCTGGTAAGTTAAGAATTCCTTTTTATGAATAGTAATAATAGCAGATAGTAGTTCAGACTTGCACTTTAAAATGGGAAAATGTTCCATTTTTACATGAACAAGCAGCACTCACTCTAAGCCAGTTTTTGAACCATTGGCAATTGAGTAATGTAAGTGTATTCTTGCTATGTTGAGGTTTACTGGTTGGATGAGCACATCATACCCTGCATTTATCTGTATGCGGATATGTGTCCTCTATATAAAAATAACAACAAGGCATCATTGAATGTAGGGTGAGTGGTATGGACATTACTACTTTAAGTCAAGAAAGGAAATGAGCACTGTGGTCTGGAACAGTTATGACAGACTTATAAAATAGATTAGATTTGAGTTGTTAGATGAAAAGGATGGCATTTAGGTAAACCTTGATTTGGTAGTGGTGAGTCTATGGCAACAGAAGTACTGAAGCAGGAATGCAGGGCATATTTAAGATGCAGTGGGTTCATGCTTGGCAGAGGCTCAGAGTTCTTGAATAGGTGTATTTGGAAAGAAAGGCAAGTACATGCCAGTTAAGGTATTTATTTAGACTTTGACAACAATGAGGAGTTGTTTAATGGTTTTATTTGGGATTTGCTGTCACTCTATTTCAGAAGGAGTTGTGGGTTATCTAGAACTCTTGGGGACATGGCCTGCAGATACATTGTACATTATGTGTGTGTGCAGGGATATTTATAAGGAGTTATGGGTGGCATGATGGGTGATGATAAGCGCCCTCCTTGTAGGACTTATACACAGTAGAAAAGAGAGAAACCCTCTCAATCTGACTTGATTAATTTATCCATTCATTTATATAGTCAACTAATATGAGTATGTATCTGTGCCAGGTTGTGTGCCCTGGTGATCTAGATTGATTTAAGGTATAGTTTCAGCCCTCGAGGAGCTTTTAATCAGACTTTTGTCTAGTATTAGTTCTTACTGCATAGATCAGGGGCATGCAACCCATCCTGGGGAGTAGGAGTGTGCCCTTGTGGATTGTGCTTACCATCCATTTTTAAATATTGCCTAGTCCCTGCCCTGTGGCCATGACTCCTTTTCCTCCCTAGTGGATGCTCATTTCTTCCCTTACACTGCCAGCCAGACAATTTTTACTTTCCCCGTAGTCTGCTGCCCAGTTAGAACACTGGCTTTTTCTATTTCTGATACTAACTCTGTATTGATTAATTTAATTATGGCTTTTAAAAAAAGTCCACCTACATATGATTCTGTTTATCTAAGAGATAACAGAGGAGAGGAAGTAGTCCGGTGCAAGTCCCTGAGCATAAAGAACTCTGCTGCAACATCCCAGCTGATGCCAGATGAGCCAGAAATGCTCCTGACATATCCCCGAGTCACATCATGCCATCAACAGCCTTGTGAGGACCAAGACAAAACTAGTTAATAAGATAGCTAAGAAAAATAAAGTGTCAACTTTAAAAATTGGTATATATTTAGAATTAGCCAACAAACCAGGCAGTTGAAGAATGAAGGAAGGAAAAAAACTAATGTTTATTGACAAGCAGGCCCTGATGCGAGTACTTTGTGTGTAAGTTCTCTATAATTCCTTCATCAACCCTCAAAAATGGATAGTATTATTTCCATTTTGCGGATGAGGAAATTGATATTCAAAGGGGTGAGATAGAAAGTCTGAGTTTGAATCCTAGCTCCTCTACTTTTATTTTTGATTTTTAATTGTGAAATATTTGCAAATTATTTTAACTATGATTCTCACTTTATTTGGTGATTGAAGAAAAGAGGAAGATGGCAGCCAATAAAACTTCATTCAAAGGATTCTTTTTGAGCATTAAATGAGAAACCTCCTATGAAAAAATTCAATTCAGAAACTTAGTAGGTACTCAATTAAGTTTTGTTGAATGTGAGTCTCTTGCTACTTTGTTTAATCAGAGATTCCTTTTGAGGAAAGGATTAAAATTCCTGGAAGACTAAGAAATTTTGCAAAGAAATATGGAGAGTTAAGAAATGTGGCCTAGAGTGTAATAAATACAGCTAACCAGTATATTTATTATATAGTATTTTATGTTTTTTGATAGAAACTACAGGAGAAAAAGGAACTTGTGCTGAGGAGCCTTCACTGACCTTCCTTGAATATTAGGGAATGATTATGCAGAAAGTTAGTCCCACATCCCTCTGGAACATACTCAGGCTCCTCCTTAGGCCCCTGTTTATGCTATTGGCCTTTTAGTGTGTCTTCATGTACTTTTTTTTTTTAAGTTTCTGCTTTTCAGGTAATTAAACAATAATAAATTAGCCTTATAAACTATGAGGTATGAAGGGATAAGGAAGTCAAGTAGAAACAAGAGGAGGATTTAAGTTCTAGTAGCATCTATTTGCAGGGTGGAGATACAGAGGGTGATGTTTGTTTCTGCAGAGATTTGTGCTACAGGGAAGAGTCCTTTGGTTAGAGCACATATGAAAACTTCTCAGAAGTCCAAAGTGCCAGCAAGGGAAGCTGGTGGTACTTGCGTCTCACAGTATTGGAGGGTAATATTGAAATTGGGCAGCTGGAGGCTGTGGTCTGAGTAGATGTGTGTGTGTCTGTGTGTCCCCTGCCTGAGTGATAATTTGGAGCTCGTATTAGTTTGCTCTTTCTTTTGGGAGCTGACTTGGGGCATGATTCCAAAGGGAAATTACTATGGGGCCAGCTAAATTTACATATGTACATCTTTTTTTTTTTTTTTCACAAGAACAGTCTTGTTATTTCCACGGTCTTCTAGTCTGCTACTTTGGGTATACAGTGTGTCTGCATCTAAGGTGGCTCTCTTTAATTTAAAGCTTAGGTTGTCAGGACTGGGTGAGTAGTTATCTTTATCAGTTTCTATCTGTAGTATTTTATATGTATTTTATGGTATGTAGTATAGTGGTTAAAGGCCTGGGCTTTGGAGTCAGACTGCCTGAGTTCAAATTCAATTTCAGTTACTAGCCGTGTAATCTTGAGCAAATGATTTGAATTTTCCAGGCTAAGATTTCTCATTTGTAAAAAAGAGATCATTATAGTCCCTACCTTATAGGATTATGGTCACAGGTGGATGAGATAATGTACTTGATTGTAGTAAGCACTTAGTAAATATTAGCTATCATTATTATCATCATTTTACCCCCTGTCACCTTACCATGCATGCCCAGCTTGTTTCCTTGCTTATTTATTAATTAATATAAATCATACACAAAACATAAAAATTTACCATATTAACCATTTTTAAATGTACAGATCAATAGTGTAACTATATTCACATCATTGTGTAACAGATCTCTAGAACTTTTCTTGCAAAACTGAAACTCTATACCAGTTGAACAATAACTCCCCTTTTCTCCCTCTCCCTGATTCCCGGCAACCACAATTTTACTTTCTGTTTCTATGAGTGGGTACTTTAGATACTTCATGTAAGTGAAATCATGTAATGATTCACTTTCTGTGACTGGCTTATTACACTTGGCATAATGTCTTTAAGATTCATCCATGTTGTAGCATGTAACAGGATTTCCTTCTCCTTAAAGTCTAAATAATATTCCATTGTATGTATATACCACAGTTTCTTAAGAGACGGGGTTTCTTTATGTTATCCAGGCTGCAGTGTAGTGGCTGTTCACAGGCATGATAATAGCACATTACAGCTTCACATTCAAGCGATCCTCCTGCCTCAGCATCCTGAGTAGCTGGGGCTGTAGCTACAAGACACCATACCTGACTTGTTTTTAATTTTTTGAGGAATCTCCATATTATGTCAATAGCGGTTGCACCACTTTACATTCTCACCAGCAGTACACAAGGGTTCCGATTTCTCTGCATCCTTACCAACACTTGTTATTTTCTCTTTCGTCTTATTTTTTTGATAGTGGCTATCCTAATGGATGTGAGGTGGTATTTCCTTGTGGCCTGTGGTTTTTATTTGCATTTCTCTAATTATTAGTGATATTGGGCATCTTTTATGCTTAATGGCCATTTATATATCTGGAGAAATGTCTATTCAAGTTCTTTGCCTATTTTTGAGTTATTTTTTTGTTGTAGGTAGCTTATTATTTAATATGCAGTTTTTGTTAATTTTATTTTTAAATTAACAGTAAAATTGACTTGTAATACAATTCTATGAATTTTAACACATGCCTAATTTGTGTAACCACCGCTACAGTCAAGATACAGAATAGTTCCATCACCCTAAAAAATTTCCTCATCACAGCTAGCTTTTTAATAGATGCTTTTCAGTACTGTTATTGAGAAGCTGTATTATTTCAAGATTGGCTACTCAGTTATAAATCATTTTGAAGTGCTTATGGCTCTTGGTTTGTCGGGAAATGCTCTGTACTTTTTTTTGCTGCTTTTTCCACATAGATGAAGTTGGGAATCAGATATAGCCCCCTCTTTTCATGTAGCAGAGTACTACTGACCAAGTAATTAAATGCAGGATATTGGATTTTATGATATACAGCTTTGGTAATCATTCTCTTAATCTGTGATTAAAAATCTGTGTTCTTATGATCTTAGTCTTTGGTTTATTAAATCATAAATTAATTCGTAGAAACTTATGAATAAGTGCTATAGCCACTCGTAATTATGCTCATTAGTAAGAAGTGGGGGGAGAGAGCTGAGAAACAGCCCTAGATTGAGATAGTGCAGATTAACTCCTAGCTCTGATAACTTCTTAAAAATCTGTAATTATTTAATTTCTATGAGATGTGGATCTCTTACCTCCAAAATGAGTGAGTTGATAATTCCTCTCTGATAGCTTTTTGGTTATATTAAGTAAAATAAACAAGGTGAGAGTATGTAGCATTCAATAAATGTTAAGTTGAATGTGAATGGAAAGAATATTGATAATGGAACCCAAAATAAGCCCCAGATTTCATTTTAAAAGTTAAAGAGCTTATTGAGATATAATTCACGTACCATGCAATTCACCCATATGAAGTATACAGTTCAGCAGCTTTTCGTATATTCAAAATTGTACAATCATTACCACAGTCAATTTTAGAAAATTTTTATTACCTCTTTAGAAACTTGAACCCGTTAGCAGTTACCCCCTATTTATCCCATCTTCACCATCCCTAGGCAACCATTAATCTATTTTCTACAGTAGATTTGCCTGTTTGGGACATTTTGTATAAATGAAATCATGTATTATGTGGCCTTTTGTGACTGGCTTTTTTTATTTAGCGTATTTTCAAGGTTCATCCATGTTGTAGCATGTATCAGTACTTCATTCCTTTTTATTGCTGAATATTCCATTGTATGGATATGCCACATTTCATTCATTTATCAGTTGCTGGACACTTGGGGGGTTTCTACTTTTAGCTATTACAAGTAATGTTGCTATGAACATTTGCATACAAGTTTTAATGTAGACATAGGTTTCCTATTTCTCTTGGGTATATACCTAGCAGTGGAATTGCTAGATCATATGGTAATTCTCTGTGTTTAACATTTTGAGGAACTCCAGACTGTTTTCCAAAGTGGTTGTACCATTTCACATTCCTGTCAGCAGTGTATGAATGTTCTAATTTCTCTGTATCCTTGCAACCACTTGTTATCTTTTTTATTTTAGCCAACCTAGTAAATGTGAAAGGATATCTCATTTTGGTATAATTTGCATTTCCCTGATGGCTAATGATGCTGAGCAACTTTTCCTGAGCTTATTGCCCATCTTGTTACTATGTTTATGTATCTATTTTTTATGCTTTACTACCTACCTTAGTAACATCCTCCTTTAGTAGGATGGTACTCTGTACCAAAGGTGCTTATTAATACTGATTTTAGTTAATTATAAGAGAGTCCCAGAGGAAAAAATGTGGTTTCATCTTACCATTCTTTCCTTTTCTTAGAAAAAAAAATCATGTTAAATTGAAAGTGCCCAGGAGGGGTGGCTAGGTTGTGGGAAATAAAAAAAAAAAAAGAAAAAACAAAGGAAGTTCTCAGTATGTCCAGAAAAGGGACATTTTCAAAGAATATATAGTCTGTTTAGGGAAAGACTAGACTGAAGACTTAAGATATAGTTAAAGAACAACTAATGATAGAAATTGATTACTGATATTGATTATAGAGGACTTAACAATTTGATTTTGGCACTGGGTGAGGATAGAGCAGTGAATAAAATAAAGTCTTTGCTTTCAATTGTGTTCTAGTGGATAGAGAGAAAAATCAGACAGTGTATGGGGAAAAGAAGTGGTTGAAAGGGAAGGAACTATTTTAGATATAATCAGTTAGCCTAGGATTCTCTGATGAGGTAGAGGTTGAGTAAAGATCTTAATGAAATAAAGGAGCAAGTCATATTCATAATTCTAGGGAATAATGCTTTAGGTAGAGAGAACTGTTAAGTAGTAAGTCCTTGAGGTGGGATTGTGCTTGGTTTATTAAGGAGCAAAAGGGAAGACTGTTCCTGCTGTTCACATTGAGGGATCCAAGGCTCACATATTGTTGGTCTCTGTGCTTTTGGCCACCTCAGAGTTGTTTCTAAACAACACAAATGTTGATGCTAAAATTTAATTTTATTGCAGTATTGAACAAGGAGGAAGAGTGGTAAGGGGTAAGATCAGATAGGTAGAAGGGAGCTAGATTACATGGTATCTTGTAGGACATGGTAATGACCTTGTATTTTACTCTGAGATGAGAAGTCATTGCAGGATTTTGAACAGAGTGGAGTGACATGTTCTGAATTGGATTTAAAAGGATGATTTTGGCTTCTGGGAAGAGAGAGAGAGACAGGATAGACAGATAGCAAGGGCAGAAACAGGGGATTCAGATAGGAAGCTGTTACAATAGTTAAAGAGTGATAATAAAGGCTTGAGCCAGTGTGGTAGTGGTAGAAGTGGTAAGAAATGGTTAGAATCAGGATATGTCTTGAAAGTAGAGCTGATGGAATTTGCTCATAGATTGGATGGGGGTTATGAAAGTAAGAAAGTAGTCAAAGAAGATTCTGAGGTTGGCCGGACATGGTGGCTCATACCTATAATCCTAGCACTTTGGAAGGCCAAGGTGGGAGGATCACTTGAGGCCAGGGATTCAAGACCAACCTGAGCAACATAGCAAGATCCCCAGCTCTATAAAAAATTAAATAAAAAATGCCGGGCGCGGTGGCTCACGCCTGTAATCCTAGCACTCTGGGAGGCCGAGGTGAGCGGATTGTTCTGAGCTCAGGAGTTCGAGACCAGCCTGAGCAAGAGCGAGACCCCATCTCTACCAAAAATAGAAAGAAATTAATTGGACAGCTAAAAATATATATATAGAAAAAATTAGCCGGGCATGGTGGCACATTCCTGTAGTCCCAGCTACTTGGGAGGCTGAGACAGTAGGATTGCTTGAGTCCAGGAGTTTGAGGTTGCTGTGAGCTAGGCTGACGCCACGGCACTCGCTCCAGGCAAGAGAGTGAGACTCTGTCTCAAAAAAAAAAAAAAAACAGGCACTAAATTAGGATATACTGATGCATTTTAACATGCAGCTGTTAACCAAAAAAAGATAAAAGTTTTTCATATTTTAATATTAAGATCTCCAATTTTTTATTGTTAAGTGAAAAAAGCAGAAAATGGTGCAGAATAATGTATTAGCTTGTGTATGCATTAAACTAGGACAAACTAACTTGGGGAATGAGAACTCACTGGAGGGAAGGCATAGGAGACAGACTTTTCACTGTATTCTTAAATTTTTTGATATTCGAACCATGAGAATGTTATATCTATTCAAACAGTTAATGTTTAAAATTTCTCTGGCATCTTTACTTTGTTATTAAAATACTCAGGCTTCCTTTATTTTATAAAAGTTTACCTGATTAGAATTAACACACCAGGTAAACTAGTACTTGTAGGCAAACTTTTCAAAAACTCAGAGTTGTTTTCATTAAATTCACATTCCTGAACAATATCTGTTCCTTATTGTAATAATTTAAGATCCAGATAGTACATTTAGTTTGAGGCTTAGTATACCTCTTATCAAATGTATATAAATTTTAAAAAGTACTTTATTTTTCTTAAGATCTTCACTTAAATGAGCTTTAACAAATTGGATCTTCTGTTTTAAACAATGAAATTAAATTTTCATGGATCATTTGTCTGCTAATTAAGGTCAAGAAAAATATATTTTGGAAAAAACACTAAAGGCATATGTTTCCCTGTGTATCTTGTTCACTCGCCCAGTTTGTAATGTCAGCTGCCTCTTGTTTCCATGGGTTACACAGATGTCCTGTAAATGGTTTTGCCTAATATGTTTCAGTATTTGTTTATATTTATTTATGGGCTTAATTTCCAGAAATCTCAAAAAGAATTATAATCATAACTACAATACCAGTCAAATTTACATAACAATGTCTCTTTAAGGATTTTAAGAGCTTTATAATATTATGAAATCTCACTGTTTTCACTATGTAAATTCACATGATCAGTTTTTTAACTTACACTCTTATTAAAGACAAGTGCAGGCATAAAGAAATTAGTACTTGTGGACAGGCGAGGTGGCGCACGCCTGTAATCCCAGCACTTTGGGAGACCAAGTAAGAGGATCCCTTGAGGCCAGGAGTTCGAGACCAGCCTGGGCAATATAAACCCTGTCTCAAAAAAAAAAAAAAACTAGTGGCACGTGGTGACAAGTGCCTATAGTCCTAGCTGTTTGGGAGGCTGAGGCAAGAGAATCATTTGAGCCCAGGAGTTAGAGGTTGCAGTGAGATATAATCACACCGCTGCACTCCAGGCTAGGCAATAGAGTAATATCCTTTCTCTAAAAAAAAAAAGAATTAGTACTTGTCAAAGTTGATTGTACAAATTAGGGCATTCTTGTCATACCCAAGTAAATTAGAATCCAGGGACCAGGGTAGAAATGCACTCAAGGCACATAGCACCAGCACCAAAAATCAAATTTTATACAAGGCCAGCTATTGAAACAACCTGCTATAACCCTAAAACCAGTTTTACCTAGTAGCTGCTGAAATGACCTGCCATGACTCTAACACTAGTTTTACCTACCATTGTCATTCACCAATCAGAGCTTGCGAGTTCCCAAAAGCTTTTCCAATGCTGATGAGCTTTCTTTCAAAACAATACATGATACTTTTTTCTAATAAAACTGCCAACCTTCTATTCGTTCTTTGGACTTACTGAAGGCCACCCCTGTCTGTATCTATGTCCCAAATTGCACTTCTCTGATTCCCAAGTAAAACGTTTAGTTTAGAGATTCATCTCTATTTTATTTTGACTTTGACACACTTGGTGTCAGAAGTGGGATCCAAAGCAGACTCACCTGAGGGAGATGAACAGCCCTTGGAACTATGCCATGAGCTACCTCTTGAGCCTGCAAACTTCTCCAGGTCACCACTTTTGCCCCTGGTGAGTCTCTGTCAGATGAAGCTCCTATTTTTTCTTTTGGTTCAGTTCAGTTTTATTTGGGAATTGGTTAGCAGGGGTCTTCCCCCGCCCCCCCCCCGGTTCTAAGATTTTGTGTTTAGCAGGGATTTTCTCACTTTGGATTATAGACCCGGTTAAGAGGAATATTTTTTCTTCCTGGTTATGAGGTCTCCTGTTTAAGAGGGATTTTTTTTCTCTTGTTAAAGAAGGCTTATCATTCTTCTTGGGAAGCACATACTTTATTTTCCAATTCTTTTGCGTGCTTAGACTTTAATATGGCTTTAATGTATTCGGCATTAAATCGAATCACCTAGATAAATTTATTTATAAATGGGCTCTCAAAATGTTAAGGCATGCCAAGATAGCTTCCCCTGTCTAGGATTCCAGCTGGTGACATATTCAAACATGGGGATCATTCAAACAGTCTGTTTTTCTTTAAACTAAAGGACCATGGCTATGAAATCACCTAGGATGCATATCTCAGTTGGCATCTTGGGGCTCCAGAACACATTCAGGACTCAAAGATCACCTCCCTGCCAAAGACGGTTGCTGAGACTCCAAAGCCTTTCCCTCCCCTTCCTACACCTCCTCCTCTTTATCCTTCTCCACGCTAGACTCTCTTTTTCCTAAAACCCCTCAGCTAGTCTGACATACTGTTTAAAGACACTTGAAAACCAGCAGATACAAAAGAAAATTGCTTTGACCTTCATGTTGTTTCTTAAAACCAAAATATGAAATTTCCATGTAAAAGACGACCTCCCTATACTAAAAGGAAAGACAACACTATTATCTTCAAGGATAAGTAATTGAGAGCAAGAAAATACCATACAGACCTTGTTGGAATAACTCTTATCTTGCCTCACATAATACAGTCATATTTTCACAGTTAACTAACTATTCTTTGTCCAATCCAGGATATTGGGAACTGACTAAAACTGTTTTAGCCAAGATTTGGTCCACAGCCTTTATGAGATTACCTATTAGAGGGAAAAAAAATTTAAAGTTCAGCTTTATCCCATTATCCTATTTTATTGAAAATGTAATTTGTATGCAACAGTCTTCTTATAAACCATGAATTTATATTACTATGTTTTACTCATAAATATATTTTTATAGAAATTATAAGGAAACTATAAGGTCTTTGTTTTTCATTGTATGTTTTTATTTTTTATGTCTGTATGTTGTATATAGATAATTTTCTACCAAAATGTATAAAAGAGCTCTAATTATTTGACTTAAAAAGAAAAATTAAGGCCGGGAGTGGTGGCTTAAGCCTGTAATCCTAGCACTCTGGGAGGCCGAGGCGGGAGGATCATTAGAGCTCAGGAGTTCGAGAGCAGCCTGAGCAAGAACGAGACCCCGTCTTTACTAAAAATAGAAAGAAATTGGCTGGACAACTAAAAAAAATATGTAGAAAAAATTAGCCGGGCATGGTGGTGCATGCCTATAGTCCCAGCTACTTGGGAGGCTGAGGTAGGAGGATCGCTTGAGCCCAGGAGTCTAGCATTCTAGCCCGGGCAACACAGTGAGACTCTGGCTCAAAAAAAAAAAAATGTAGTACCTATCCAAAAAATTTTTTAGTTCACATGACAAGTAAATTTTTTATAAATAAGCTGATTTTAAATTTGTCAATAAAATAAAAATGGGCCAGGCATGGTGGCTCATGTTTGTAATCCCAGACTTTGGGAAGCTGAGGCAGAAGGATTGCTTGAGGCAAGGAGTTCAAGACCAGCCTGGGCAACATAGCTCTCCAAAAAATAAAAAAATTAGTGGGGCATGGTGGCATGTGGCTGTAGTCTTAGCTGCTTGGGAGGCTGAGGTGAGGAGATTGCTTGAGCCCAGGAGTTCGATTCACAGTTGCAGTGAGCTATGATCATGCCACCGTACTCCAGCCAGGGCAAAAGAGTGAGACCCTGTCTAGATAGATAGACAGATAGATGTCTTCAAAATTGTTAGCGCACATTTGTGGGGGGCTGTGCCTTGATTTGCGGGCCAGATAGGATTATTTTTGTCTCTGCTAGATGTTTTAACATCATAAGGTATGACTTTGACCTAAAAACAAAGGTACTGATGAGAGTACAATGCAGTGTCCATTGTTTCCTATATGTCAAGCACAGTGATTTAACTTTGAGGATTTTTTTTAACAGAAAAATAAGTTAAGATAATAACTCCTCTGTCTCATGTCTCAGCTTTCATTAATAATCTAGGTATAATTGTTAAAAATAAATAAATAAATTTTTGTTCTAAGGTTAAATGATTGGTTTGTTACAATTTCTTTTTTAACATAGGACTATGATTGAGGGTTTAAGAAAATGATAGAAAACCTAAGCAAGTCATGGAGGGCTTATGAAGGGAGGTTTTTTTTTGTTTGTTTTTTTTTTGAGACAGAGTCTCACTGTGTTGCCTGGGCTAGAGTGAGTGCTGTGGCGTCATCCTAGCTCACAGCAACCTCAAACTCCTGGGCTCAAGCGATCCTCCTGCCTCAGCCTCCCGAGTAGCTGGGACTACAGGCATGAGCCACTACGCTCGACTAATTTTTTCTATATATTTTTAGTTGTCTGATTAATTTCTTTCTATTTTTAGTAGAGACGGGATCTCACTCTTGCTCAGGCTGGTTTTGAACTCCTGAGCTCAAACAATCCGGCCGCCTCGGCCTCCCAGAGAGCTAGGATTACAGGCGTGAGCCACTACTCCCCAGCCAAGGGAGGTTTTTTGAAGGAGTTTTGTGTGCAATCAGCTTGGTTGGGATTGGAAGGAAGTTATTTATAAGTTTTTCTAAAAATTGAGTGTTGTTATCAGGGGTGCACTGATACAGGACTGGAGTATGGTCTATGCTTGAAACAGGAAGGTTCTCTTAGAATGTTGATTTGCTCTTAGTAAAAAATTGGAAGAGGTTTTGATTTTAATTCTGAAATCTGTTTCTTTAGATTTTCAATCACCTTCCAAACTACAGCTTTTTCCTGTTTTAAGGTTTCTACCTAATTTCAAGTTGGAAGTGCTGTCTTCTCCATTTAAATGATAGTCAGAAGGAGAGTTTTCCTCTTAAGGCTTTTCAAACTCTTATCTCCAGCTTTTGGCTTTTCATGCATCTCACTACATGTGATTTGCAAGTCATGTGTCCTTACCTTCTGCTCCTCTTCCTTCTTCCCTTAGAAAGATACATCTGTTTGCTTAACTAAAGTGGTGACTTTCTATCTCAACTTTTTCATCAGTTTCTGTAGCTTTTTTTCCAGTTCTGACTCTGCTGTTGTGGCCTGATGCCAAGAACGTTTGTCTTAAAGCCCTGAGGGAACAGTGTTTCCTCCAGTATTACTTGATTCTGTACTCTTGGCTTTTCCTGGTGAGCCTAAGTTGCTCTGTGTAACCAGGCAAATTCAGAAGCCATACGTTCCCTTGCTCAAGGTACTGGCTCTCGTTTACTTTCATTATTCTCCTACACCCTGGTATATACTCATAACCTTAGACACATGCTCTCCCAGGGTCTAATTAAGTTCAAGTACCTTCTCATGAGGTTCAGCTTCCAGGTTATCCAAAAAGGCTGCCCGTAAAGAGAAACCGTCATACTATAAGAGGTTTACCTTTTAAGTGATTGGCCTAAAAAACAGATACTTTATGTTCTAAAATAGTTTCTTATGCTTTATGGTGTTTTTATTAGGTTTTTCTTCTTAGAGAAGGGGTCTTGCTCTGTTGCCCAGGCGGGAGAGCAGCGGCGCGGTCACACCTCACTGCATCCTCAAACTCCTGACTCAAGGAATCTTCTTGCTTCAGCCTCTCAAGTAGCTGGGACTATAAGCATACACCACGGTGCTAGCTAATTATTTTTTTCATTTTTTTAGAGACAGGATCTCACTGTGTTGCCCAGGCTAGTCTCAAACTCCTGGACTCAGGGGAACCTCAGCCTCCTGAGTTGCTGGGATTACAGGCATTAGTCACTGTGCCTAGCTCTTTATTAGGTTTTGGCCACTTGGGAAAACTTAAAATTAAGTCATTTTCAATACAGGTCTGAGGGTTTTTTTCTTTCAACTAGGTAAGTCTTTGTATTTGATTTTGAAGTCTTTCATTTATCACTCTGATTAAATAAATGACTATTACTTTTCAGTGGCATGTAATTCTACTTTAATTAAATGTTTTAAGCCTTTTAACATCTTTGACAGACTTCCTCAAAACCAAATTCTAATTTAAGTGTTTTTAACCTAAAATTGACTTTGGAATTTTCCAGTTGGGCCTCCGGAAAGCTTCGCCAGTCTGCATGTATGCCCTGAATTGCAGTTCTGTGATTCCCAAATAAAATGTTTAACTATATATTTTATTTTGACTTCAATACACTAAAGGTCTAATAGATGAATTGCCACCTGGAGCTCTTTTTGCAAATTATATAGCCCAGGCTGCCTAATACGAGAAAATTGGTAGTTAGCCTTCAAATTTAAGCTATGTAATCAGCCAATCAATAATTCAGATATATTTTAATTGATAATTTGTTCTGTTTATATGCTTTAAATTAAATATGCACTCAGTTTTACTCAGATATAGACACTAAGGAAATGACCCTAAAATTGACAAAAATTAGCAATCAGTAATTCATTATTTAAGCCTATTTACACTGCATGAAAAACATTTACTGTTTGTCACAGTTAGGCAGTAAGAAATACAATGTTTCTATGTGAAACACAGCTAAGATAGAAATAATATTTCTTTGATAATCCCAGCACTCTGTGAGCCTGAGGCAGGAAGATTACTTGAGGCCAGCAGTTCAAGACCAGCCTGGGCAACACAGCGAGACTCCACCTCTACAAAAACAAAAATTAAAAAATAGCTAGACATGGTGGTGTGCACCTGTAGTCCTAGCTACTTGGGAGGCTAAGGTGAGAGAGAGGATGGCTTAAAACCAGAAATTCCAAGTTACAGTAAGTTATGATCACACCACTGCACTCCATCCTGGCTGACAGAGCGAGACCCTATCTCTTAAAAAAATAATAATAATATTTCTTGATTAAAAAATAAAAGTGCTTTTCTAATACTGGGAACAAGGCAAAGATATCTGCTTTTGCCACTTCTAGTCAACATTATATTGGAGGTCCTAGCAAGTATCTGACAATAATTAAATTTGTTGGAAAATCTTTATATAAATTTATAGAATTTGGTAGAGTAGGTAAAATATCCAAATAAATCACATTATTAAAATCCATATGATTTATATATTCAGAATTAAATGAGATAATACATCAGCACATTCCTATCAGGACACAGTTCCTTTTTGTCTTCCCATTTTAGGAAGAAACCATTAAGGGGATTCTATGAAAAATAGTTTCAGAAGCAAAACCTGGCATATGGTAGGTGGTCAGTAAATGATCAAGTTGAAGTTCTGTGGATTGTTTCCAACTTTTAGCAAAAGAGTAATTTGTTATAAAGTAGTAGAAGATAGACTTTTACAGATTTACACAGGAGATGAAAAAATGTATCTCTTTCTCAGTTTGGGTTCCTCCAGAAGCCGACCTTGAGGCCAGGATGAGAGGGCAAGAAATGTATCTGGGAGGTGAAAGGAACCCCGGCCAGGGAGTGAGGAAGGGAAGTGGAAGGCGGCAGAACAGAAAGGGTGTGGGTGGCTGGAGCTCATCCCACTAGGAAATTCTGGGAGCAGAGAGAGAGTAACCTCTATTTTCCATACAATTTAGCAGCCCTAAGCTCACATACCAGCTTGATTTTGTGGGATTTTCAAAACAGATGCGCAGGCCGGAGCCAGCTGTCATCATTGTGTTTCCTGAAAATGCCGGTGACCCATCAGCTCCGCGGCAGCAGGGCGCCCCCGCCGCGCAGTCGGACGTGGGGTTTGCGTGGCCGTGCGTGCTGCCAGTTCGCCCTGCGGTCGTGTGTAAGGTTAACTGGAAGAGTCAATCTTGGAAAATTTTCTCTATTCTACGCTTAGGAAGAAGCATTTGGTTTTGTGTGCTCAGAATGATATTAAAAATATTAGAATATTAAAATGCACACTGGTCATCTTTATTGCTACATAAAGTGTAACTTTGTCATTTCCCAGTATGAATCCAAATGTGATGATATCACTATAAAACTTCAAGTCGGGTCGACGACAAGTCAGAGACATGGCAGTATAGACTGTCCAAATAACTGAGAACTGAAGAATAAGGAGAAAAGTGGAGGTGGGGGAGGGCTGGAGCTCAGGCTGAACACAGTTCACACAAAACTTTTACTTGATCCAAAATTCTGGTGAATTCCAGCAGCTGGTTATTCTCCATTTGCCCCGCCACTGTCCGCAGCGCCACGCTCCACCCTTCTCTGTCCTCCCTGTGCCCTGGAGCTAATTCCCAGGAATTGCATCACCAGGCCTGCCTGGCTCTGTGGCTTTTGGTTGGGAGGTACTGACAGGAGACAGAGGGTGGAAGGAGAGAAGGGCGGCCCCCTGGCTCCACACAGTTCTGGAAGTGGCTGCTCCCCTCCACAAACGCAGTTCCCGGCCCGCAGGCCTTCTTGCCTGTGCCTGCTCCCTCCACGCTCTGGGACATTGGTCTCCCCTCCTCCACCTGGAGGCCTGACGGCGAGACTGTCTCCTGACTGTGCCAGTCTCTGGGCACCTCCCCATCCCTTACTGGTCCCCTAACCCTACCCACACCTCTGTGAATAGGCCACCTTTACGCTCACTTGTGTTAAATGCATCTGAGTGGACTTTCTCCTGACAGGGCCCGGCTTGGTTAACTGCGTAGGAACATAACAAGTCTTTGGTAAGTGTTTGTGCAACTAAAATTAGAAGGATTCCGAGGATCCCCTCAGCAAAAAACGTTATAGCCAACATCCTAAGGGCAAGTAAAATGAAAAGAGAAAAACACTATGTAACAGAGTAACAAAGGCTCAAGACTGGCCCAATTTGAAAACATTTAGTAAAGGCATTTCAATAACCTCGAGGTCACTGGACTTTGTGTGATGCTCATTTTGATGACTTCAAGTGCTCCTTCGTACTTGAGGCTGTAAGGTTATCCTCCTAAGAGTTCTTATAAACCTCTCAAGAGTGACATTTTTTAAATAAAATTACAGATTTGCTAGAAATCTCTTCCCCTGCCCTCTGCTTGCTGGTGGCTGGAATCATCAGAAGGGAAGGAGGAGGGGGACATCCTCTTACCATGGGTGGGTTGTCACCTGAGATGGTTTGCATAAACACTGGCACACATAAAACCAGCCCCTTTACCACGAGATCCTGGCTAATGCTTAAGGTATTCAGATTTGTTTCCTCAAATTTGAGCTTCCATAACTCTCAGTATATTGTTAAGACTTTTTATATTTATTTCAACTTTGATATTCATTTTACCTTCTAAAAATAAAATAAGCAACATCATATGTCAATTACCATTCACTAGAAGGAATAAATCTCATGGAAAGACATGAGTTGTATCTTAATATAACAACCTATCTAGTTAAGAAAAAAAGGACATTACCAAATCTGTAGATCAACTTTGCATAGTTATCGAAGACTTTTAATTATTAAAATTATTGAGGTTTTTATTATTAAAATAAAAAATTCAACTTTCAGAGAACACTGTACTATATCTGTTGGCATTATCATGACAGCATTTATGTAGCTGTCATAGCAACCATAATTTAATCCTACATTAGTGTCTTGGAACATCCAGGAACACCCCATGAAGCTAGAAGGGTGACTCAGCGGGGTGGCACACTCCTGTCCCTTATGAGTCAGGAAAATACCAAGGCTCTCACTCAGCATTGCTAGAGACACCATTCTGAGACACAAAATGCATGATCTGTGACAATTTCCACAAGAGCAAAGCGTTGGCTTCATTAAATATTCCCGTAAAGTCTATTTTCATCGATTTTTGAGACAAATTTTCACTTTGGGACTAATATGGAGCCTTTATTTCTCTTCTTTTTGTCTTTTAAGCAAATCACAACAAAGTCTTCACTTTCATTTTTGGGGTATAAGGTCAGTGAGAAGGTAAAGCTTTGTACATTTCTTTTTACAGCCTTACTGGTTTTGTTTGAAGGTTAATGAGAGAAGAGATTGAAAGTAATGACTAAAATGAGACATTTTTAGCCTTCATTTCCTGGTATAACATCACAGAATCTAGAATTGTCAGAACTATGGAGTTCAAATCTAGAGGTGCGGTAAAGCTCCTATGCTTTGCACAGTCTGCACAATCTGTGAAATCAAAGTAAACTATCTTATGACTCTGAAACACCTATTCAGTATCCACAGTGTCCAAATTCAAAAGACTTAACTTTAACAAAAGGGTTATAAATAGGCAAATCATACAGGCCCTTAGGAAAAGCACCAGAAAAGTTCTTGCCATGTAGAACTTTCTTACCATTTTTTGTTTGATTAACTTTCTTTTGCGTGTACGTGTGCAGGGGCGTGTGGGTGTGTGTATGTGTAGAGTGAAAGAGAGAGAATTTTGTACAACTAAAATATATTCAGTCCCATTTAGGTTGGGGGGAATATATGAAAGAAAGCAAAAGTTGTGTAATAGTCAAAGAAATTGGCGAGGGGAAAAGGAAAAACCCCCTTGGAGTTTGCCGGACAAACTGTGTGTTGGCACTCCATCTGAGCATGTAGCTTCACCAGCACGACTTAAAATTACACTTTTGAACACTTAACCATGCAAAAGTATTTACTAATACAGTTTCCCGTAGCTTCCACAAATAATCCACCTTGCTGCCTGTTTTCCCAATCTTTTATGAATGAGATTCTCTAATGTGCTGATATTGAATTTCCTTATTGCGAAATCCACATTATTTTTGTAGAGATTTCCACGGACCTTCACTTACATGGTTAACAGAAAACGAAGGGTAGATTTTCCTTTGTGGTGTGCTTCTCTTAAATCACAGATTCCAGAGCCCTCCTCCTTAGTGGCTAATAAATTTGTTTATTCTCTTATTAACCAATCTATTGAAACGAGATTGCGACTCTCTGTCAAACTGGTTCCACTTCATTTTGGTGACCTTCGTTCCCCTGCGTGTTTGCAGTGCTCCCTCGGCTGGCTGATGGCGAGAGGTATTGCATTGCACGTAGGACTCTAAAAAGAAGCTTCAGTTTGATTAAAATCTGCTCTTTGATACTTACTTCCTAAACTTGTAGACATGCAATGTTTTAAATGTATGTAAATTTACATTCTTTTGTCAGAAAACTTTACGTATTTTAGCCTATTTAAAGTAGTAATCTTTTTACTAAGAACACAGAGTAAAAGGAGAGTGCTGAAAATAGTTTCTGTGAAAGATGAAAAGAAAATAATATGGAATTCTTCACTTGCTGGTGTTTGGTCACTCTGTTTCCTGGATGGGGGAGGGGCAGCAGAAAGATTTCCTGAGCGGGTCCAGGGCTTCTCTGTTAGCGTTCTTGCTGTGCCATTGGTTAGCACTGTCACCCTGGACGAGTGTTGTCTTGGATATTACCTCTCACAGCCCCAGTTTTCTCTTCTGTCAAATGAGAGGGTTGGCTTGGATGATTCTAAAATCCTATTCAGCCCCAATATTCTTTGATTCTCTTTATGATCTCAAGATATTTGACGAAGGAAGTCATTTTTACATTCTTGACTTACATTTTAAAATAACATTTACTATAATAACACTTAGCACTCTTCCTTTCATCCTCAAATATTGTTCTCTATATTCTTCAAGATATATCTTGGTTAGGAAGAGGAACTGTTATTATCCCCATTCTTCTGATCGGGAAATTGAGAAAGGTTCCGTAATTGACCAGCTGACAGCCTTGAAGTCATGATCAACATTGGAGTCCTATTTACTGGTCCGAAGCTGCCACTGCCAGCGGCAGGCATGTTCTTGGAGCTCGAGTCTGGTCACTCAGCAGTGCAGAGAATGAGAACAGTTCAGCTGATCCACCCTCGCTTCAAAGCCAGGGACTCTGTATTTATGTCCCTTCTTTGTGCTTGCTCTCATTGCATCCAGAAGAAAAATCAAACATGGATGTGCCAACCTTTCAGGAAGTGGCCGTAGAATAAAGACGACACTCCATCAAGTTAAATTCAATTAAATCACACCTAATGAAGATATGCCTGGCAGGGCAACATTTTGTGGAACCACCGTGGCTTCGCAGTGACTCATGCTGAGATATACTCCTGGTATTATATAACATACAGTTCGAGAAGTAGTCGCAATGTTAAAATAAGTACTGGGCTAGGTAAAGGAACAGAGAGCCATTTTTCTGTAGCCACATTTCATTTGTACAGCAGAGAAAAATATATCACTTATCTTCTTGCTCTTCCTGGTTTCCCCTCACATAGCTGTTTGAATGCTCACTCTGGAATAACTTAAAAGGGAGAGAATTCCCTACCAAAACCCTTTTTCTGGGCTCTGCTTGTTAGTTCTCTGTGTAAACAGGGATAACAAACACCCCAAGAGATGAATAAAGGGCAAAGTAGAAATTCACAAAAGAGGAAATTCAGTTAAACAACAAACAGTGGGAAAAGGTTCCATCTCACTAGTAATCAAAGGCATGAAACAAGCACTAATGAGAGAGCATTTCGCGAAGTGTTTGCGTGGTTGGTTTAGGACTTCACGCAGCAATGGCTTCGGTGTGGCAGCTGCTTTCTTGCACAGTGCGAGTAGCAGTGTAAATGGATTCAGGTGTGTTAAAAAGAAAATTGACAGTGATACAAAAATCTTTATGTTTTTTGAACTAGTAATTTCACTTTCAGGAGTCCATTCTAAGAGTCTAAATATGGAAAACATTTTGTATGCACTAAAGCATTTATCACAGTGTGCTATTTGAAATGGCAAAGGAGAAACTAAACAGATGTCCAACAATAAAGTGCAGCTCATTCTACCAAAGTGTTGGGGAGCAATTAAAATTATTTTATGAAGTGTGTTCTAATCACACAGGAAAATACTTATATAATCATGTAATGTGAGAAATCAGGTCATGAAAACTGTGAAGCACCCATGAAAATAAACAGCTTTTTTTTTAAAAGATGAAAAAACATTTATTTTTAGGAAAAAAACTATGGAAGAAAATATAGTAAAATGTTAATATTAGCTGTTTTCAAATTGGTAACTGTTCTTTTTACTTTTCCATATTTTCAATATTTTTATGTTGATCCCTTAGGACATTTATAATGAAGACAAGAATGTAAAAAAAAAGAGAGGGAGAGAGAAAAAAACAATATTTTTCATCATAATCCTCTTTTAAAAAATATTGTCTAAAGAAAATCTGAATTCCTTAGATCCCAGCTCTAGTCACTGTTATCTGTGTGGTTTTTTTCCTGCACATCTTTATCTATATTAAATAATTAAGAATGTGCCCTCATAAACAACTTTGTTTAGATTCTTCATGGTTTACTCTGAACTCTATTTAAAATTCTAATCTGTATCTGACAAGTTAGAACTTACTTTTAAAATTTAATTAAATGACTGTCTTGTTACTTTTCAAAAAGAAAGTAAAGAAAGTGGTTTTAAAAAAAAAAAGAACAGCATGACTTTTATCAGAGGGATACCCAGTTCTTAGAGAAAAGAACGCAGGGCAAGAGAAAATGACAGGTAATTAATGGGGAGGAAAAGTCATTTTGCGTAAACCTGGCAAAAACCCAGAATTGTATGGAAACTTTGAACTACAGCTCAGTGCGAAGCGCGTGCACGAGGCGGAGCGTGCGGGACAGACCCTGCAGAGACGGCGTCGTCGCGGGTCCTCGTCGATGCCGGGCGGAGGGAAGAGAAATGACCTGAAGCTTTCATCAGCAGTTCTGCCGGTTCCTTTCCCCCTCTTTTTTCCTAAAATACTCTCTGAATTTGTCGCTTCTGTTAGGAGCATACCATATCCTTTTGGTACTGAATCTAATTAATTCTACTTGAATATCAACAATTTCTGCACTCTCTCAGCTGTTCGATAACACATGATTCTGAAAACCAAAAAAAAAAAAAAGTTAACAAATGGCGCAGCCCTTTTGCTCTCGCATTTTGCACCAATGAACCGAAGGTGGACGGCGGGGCCCTTCCGCGACGCCCTGAGCCGGCGTGCGCCCCTCTCGACCCGCCCGCCGCGGTGATGCCACCTGCTGGAAAGCAGGGTTGGCTGCCGGACGGTCGTTTCGAAATTCTGGAAGTGACCTGAAGTAGTTTTCATCAGGGCAAAAATGCTTTTCCTTTTCTGGTGCACGTTCTATTGTCCTAAAGTGACAAGCATTGTTCTGTTCCGTTTCACGAGGGGAAGCACACAGCAAGTCCGCTGCTGGCACATGAGAGAACCGACTTTCTGTGTGGACCGCGCGAGAACAGAGCTGGTGAAAAAGTTAGGCCACATTTTTAAGAAATCCTGTGATCATAAAATAAAAATGACAAAACAGAAAGAGCTAAAGTATCTCAAATGTTTCTCCCTTCACCAGGGAAACAATGTAATTTAGATATTTGCTACTTCTAAGTTCTGTAATAGCACACGAGGCGTTGAGCAATTTTAGGGTATGTTAGTTCTTAAAAAGACATTTGTTCTCATTCAAAATTCAGCGTAATTTTCAAAGTGACAGGATGAATATAAGTCCAAAATAATGAGTAGTTTTTCTTTCCCAAATTGTCATAAAATTTACTAACACTATCACAATTCTTTGAAATCTAAATTAAACAAGATAGCAGGCTGAGGCTCCACAAAACTGTCAACATTGTAAAAGACAAAAGAGGCAGGAGGATTTTCTCAGTCCATTGGAGCTGTTGTAACAAAGTACCATCCCTGGGTGGCTCGCAGCAACTGAAATGTATGGCACGCTGTCCTGGAGCCGGGAAAGTCCAAGATCACGGTGCCGGCAGACCCAGAGTCTGTCGAGGGTTTGCTTTCTGGTTCATAGACGCACTTCAAGCTGGTCCTGGCGTGATGAAGGGCAAGGGAGCGCTCTTGTACCAACTTCATAAGGGCACTAATTCGATTTGTGAGGGCTCACTTTGGGGTTTAGGATTTTAACATATGAATTTTGGGGCGTGACAAACATTTAGACCATGGCAGGGACCTTTCCAGATGAAAAGAGATGAATGAGACATAATTACCAAACACTTGATTGAATTGTGAATCTAGAAAAAGAAAAGCTGTAAAGGATAACTGGAGAAATTTGAATAGGGGTTATATATTAGCTAGTATTGTATCAATATTAAATTTCTTAGATAGAATAATGCTGTTGTGTTTATGTAAGAGAATGTCCTCTTCTTGGGAGATATAGGATGAATATTTAGGTTTGGAACTTACTTTTTTTTTTTTTTGAGACTGCATCTCATTCTGTCACCTGAGCTGGAGTGCAGTGGAGAAATCACAGCTCACAGCCACCTCAAACCCCTGGGCTCAAGCGATCCTCCTGCCTCAGCCTCCCGAGTAGCTGGGACTACAGGTGCACCACTATGCTCAGCTAATTTTTTCTATTTTTAGTAGAGACAGGGGGGTCTAACTCTTGCTCAGGCTGGTCTCGAACTCCTGACCTCAAGCAATCCTCCGGCCTCGGCCTCCCAGAGTGCTAGGATTACAGGTGGGAGCCACTGCACCCAGCCTGAAACTTATTTTTATTTGGTTGAAAAATATAAAAAGAGAGCTAAAACATATGTGGCAAAATATTAATAACTGACAAAGGGCTTATGTGTGCTCATTGTTCAATTGTTCAGTTTTTAAAATTTTTACATAAGTTTCACATTTTTCAATATAAAAAGTTGGAGGAAAAAACAACCAAAGAGAAGCATCTTTTAAAAAACTTTCAAAAGAGGAGTAATTCTTTGTCAACGCTTAATACAAAATGTCACTGATTCACAAGTGGATACTCAACTGAGTGCATGACTCTAATTACAGGCTTGTTCGCCTTATTAGTAGATGTCGGACTATGAGCAAGGTCATTCAGTAGGTTCAAAAAACATCAAGTGGTCTCTGCTTCTGGCCATGATGAAACAAGAATTGAATTTACCTTCCTACCTCACCCAGGAAACTGAACAAAATATAAGAAACACTGGTTTCCAGACATTAGACAATAGGAAGCTCAAGACAATGTGCCCTAAGAGAAGAAAACAAATGAGGTGAGCCCCACAATCTTCCCGGCTTACTGTCTAGAGAGTGTCTAGGTCATAGGTCATGGAGGGGAAAACCCAAATAGACCCCAGTGGATTCCCTGAGTTGAGGAAATGGAGTTGAAAATGACAGAATTGAGGGGAAGGTCGCTAGAATTAGTGGGCAGGGTTCTGGAGAGGAAAGAACTATACAGAGAGACACCTTCACAGAACTGCAGGTATTCAGGTGTGAACTGATCATCACAAACTTGTGAAGAAGCTAACTCAGTGGGTCCTCACGAGACGCCAGATCTGCTGGTACCTTGATCTTGGACTTCCCAGCCTCTAGAACTGTGAGAGATAAATGTTTTTGTTTAAGCTGCCCAGTCCATGGTATTTCCATTATACCAGCACAAACTAACTAAGACGGTGGGATTTTTTTTATCTCAACACTTTAAATATTGTAATCAATTCTCTTCTTGCTTTCATGTTCTTTATGTCGTGGCCCGGATTGCAGAACAGGGGATGGACACAGAAAGAAACACACAGAGACACACACAAGATGTACAAGACTGCAGTAGTGAATTCTACCATTCGTTTTATTATATACTTTTTCTGTGTCTGGCAGTTATTTCCTGGTATGTGACTATCTTGGACGCCTTGAGGAAAACACATTTTCATTCCTTCCAGAGGATTGCTTAAGGGAAGCAGACGTTTGCATCTTAAACTTCTTAATCTCATTACCGTATGCAGGACAATGAGACGCCTTGGCTTGTTTGCAAGACCTCAGGCGCTTGGTTATCTGTCATAAAGCTATCTGTCATAAGGAATAGTTCTGTTTGGTCAACAGGCCGTGTCCAGACCTATTGTCCTCTGGCCCCAAGGAGAGCACACCCAGTTTCGCTGACTCTGGGCTTAAGCCAATTTTGCCCAGGGATGGTCCCTACACTTTATGTTTCCAATTTATAGGATACAAGTGTAATTTTGTTACATGCATAGATTGCATAGTGGTGAATCAGAGCTTATAGGGTATCCGTCAGCCAAATAACATGCATTGTACCCATTAAGTAAGCTTTCATCATCTGCCCCCCTCCACCCCCTTACCCTTCCAAGTCTCCATCGTCTATGGTTCCACACTTTACATCCACGCATACACATTATTTAGCTCCCACTTATAAGTGAGAACACACAGTATTTGTCTTGGTGTGTCTGCACTGTTATACTTAAGATAATGGCTACTAGTTCATCTATGTTGCCGCAAAAGACATGATTCCATTCTTTTTTATGGCTGAATAGTATTCCATTGTGTATTTATACCACATTTCTTTATCTAATCATCTATTTGTAAGGCTGGTGGCGGGCACCCCTCCCCTCCCTAAAGAAAAAGAAGCCCATGAGTCCTGCCCTAAAGGCTGTAACAAAGAACTCTCTACTTTGCGTGCTGAAACTTCACCCTGAAAAAAAAACCCATCCCCCAACTCCAAAACCTTTGTAAGTCCACTCAACACTTCCTGGTGGGTGACTTCTCTGGCCCCCTCTCTCTGGACCAGTGAACCTCGCCCGGCAGCACTCTCTTTCCCCCTCCCCCAGTAAAGCCTCTTTGCTTGCCCTTTTCACTCTGCTCGTCTTTCTTTCTCTGCCGCCACCCATCCAAAAACCTTGCACTATTCGTGGACACTTAGGTTCATTTGATATCTGCTGTTGTGAATAGTGCTGCGAGAAACGTGCAAGTGCAGGTGTCTTTTTGATATAATGATTTCTTTTCCTTTGGATGGATACTCAGTAGTGGGATTGCTGGATCAAATGGTAGTTCTATTTTTAGTTCTTTGAGAAATCTCCAAATCTCTATGTTTTTCCACAGAGGTTGTACTAATTTATATTCCTACCAACAGTATATAAGAGTTCCCTCTTTTCCAAATTCTCACCAACATGTTATATTTTTGTCATTTTAATAATAACCATTCTGACTCCTGTAAGATGATATCTAATTGTGGTTGTAATGTGCATTTCTCTGATGATAAGTGATATTGAGAATTTTGTCATATACTTGTTGGCCATTCATATGTCTTTTTCTTTTGAAAAATGTCTATTCAGATCCTTGCCCACTGTTTAATGAGATTATTTGTAGTTTTTTTGTTGCATTGTTTGAGTTCCTTGTAAATTCTGGATATGAATCCCCTATTGGGGCTGGGTATGGTGGCTCACACCTGTAATCCTACTGCTCTGGGAGGCCGAGGCGGGCGGATTGTTTGAGCTCAGGAGTTCGAGACCAGCCTGAGCAAGAGTGAGACCCTGTCTCTACTAAAAACAATAGAAATAAATTAATTGGACAACTAAAAATATATAGAAAAAATTAGCCGAGCATGGTGGCGCATGCCTGAAGTCCCAGCTACTCGGGAGGCTGAGGCAGGAGGATCGCTTGAGCCCAGGAGTTTGAGGTTGCTATGAGCTAGGCTGATGCCATGGCACTCACCTAGGTGACAGAGTGAGACTTTGTCGCAAAAAGAAAAAAAAACTCCTATTGGATACATAGTTTACAAAATTTAGTGCCATTCTACAGGTTGTCTGTTCACTCTTTTGATTATTACTTTTGCTGTGAAGAAGCTTTGTAGTTTAATTAAGTCTAATTTTTCTGTTTTTGTTTTTGTTGTCCTGGCTTTTGAGGTTTTAGTCATGAATTCTTTGTCTAGACCAATGTCCAGAAGAGTTTTCTCTATGTTTTCTTCTAGTAGTTTTATAGTTTCAGTTATAACATTTAAGTCCTTCAATCCTTCTTTAGTTTATCTTTTTGTGTGATGAGAGATAGGGGTCCTGTTGCATTCTTCTGCATGTGGCAATCCAATTTTCCCATCACAATTTTTTGAAAGGGTGTCCTTTCCCCTGTGTATGTTCTTGTCGATTTTTTTTTTTTTTTTTTGAGACAGAGTCTCGCTCTGTTGCCCAGAGTAGAGTGCCGTGGCGTCAGCCTAGCTCACAGCAACCTCAAACTCCTGGGCTCGAGCAATCCTACTGCCTCAGCCTCCCGAGTAGCTGGGACTACAGGCATGTGCCACCATGCCCGACCAATTTTTTCTATATAGATTT
>CAUYSK010040427.1:0-11320 GCA_963575035.1 Avahi laniger | reverse complement strand
CTTAGCCTCCCAAGCAGCTGGGACTAATTTTTTCTATTTTTCATGGAGATGGGATCTCACTTTTTGCTCAGGCTAGTCTGAAACTCCTGAGCTCAAGTAATCCTTTTGCCTTGGCCTCCCAGAGTGCTAGGACTATAGGCGTGAGCCACTGTGCCTGGCCCTCTGCTTGGTGTTCTAGAATGTTTGTTAGAATTGAATTGGCCATCACGGGACAAGGTATAATGCTCTTAAAGCTCTCAAATGTCTACTGTCTTAAAGATGAAGGGCCCTTAAAGACCATCTTCTCACTCAGGCTGAATTGTTTAAAAGCATCTCAGATAGATGAGAATCTACCCTTCTTAATAAAAGAATTTCAGGGAAGGAATGTCAGAACCAAAGGCAGCATATTATCTGTGTCAAATCTATATTAAGTCCCTCTAGTTTCAAGTAAGACCAGGCTCTCCTTGCTCTTTGTTTAGAGGAGCTAAGAAGTAACTTCCCCTTGCATGAAAGCCAGTCCCACATTTGAGAGACACTGTTACATGGCTACACTCAACAATCCATTTCTTTAAAGGTTTTTCTAAGTTTTATTTCTTTATTCTGATCCTGTGAAGGTTCATGTGAGGGTCTGATACTGAATAGAGGAGTATTTGAACCCTTCCAGGACTTCACTGACTTTTAAAGCATTTTTACTAATATTTTCATTCTGAAGATCTACAAAGTCCTTCGTTGAAGAGATGGCAGAGAGCTGAATAGCTGCAGGGTAGGTTAAAGCCAGCAAAATCGTTGAATTTGCCTGTCCGTGTTGTACAAGAACCAGTGACAAATAAATTGGTGACAGGAAGCACAGCACAAAAGCAATGTGGAGTGACTTGAGCTTCCAGGTGGTGCCTGTCAGAAGAGTCTTCGAGCAGGGCATCATGGGAGACGCTGGCTGGCGTCTGTTCTCCTGGTCTAGCCACCTGTTGTGAGATTTAAACATGGTGGCTCCTGTTTTCCTCCCAGCTCTGATGCCAAATGGCAGGCCCACAGGCACACTTCCCAGGAATGGCTAGGATTAACGAAACGATTGTCATCACGTCATAGATTTGGGTTTGCAAGGGCAGCGCTCCAGACGCCATTGATTTCCTCCCTTGCAGACTGTCTGTAGTCTGGATTAGTTGATCTAGGTGGATGGTGCTGCTTGGCTTCAGTGTCTTTCTGCTACAAGTGAATAACTATGTTAAAGGTAACATCACATGTTAAATGGATCAATTTTAAACTAATTAAAGTGGTAACATTATTTGTCTAAATAATATATAGCTATAACAAATTAAAAAAACAAAATACTTTTATAGGATGAAATGTAGTTTTTCACTAACCTTGAACTCACTTCAATTTGTGCTTAGGCTAACCCTATTCTAAGGAAATAGTTTAAAAAAAAATTCACTCAACAAACATGCTTTGAGGCATCCTTTGGTACCAACTACCATCCTAGGCATTGGATTTGCCGTAATGAATGACAGAGTTGATCCTTATCCACAGGGAGCTTACATCTGCAGGAACATACTGCAATGGGTTGCAAACCTTTTCTGAAATTGCCATTGTTTCAAGATATATCTGGTGCCTGGGGTCTGGCTCTAGTTCCTGGGAGTTTCAGAGCAAGACTGGTGCAAAAACCCTTGTAAGAAGCAGGGGAATAAAAATTAAAAATGTACCAGGTGAAGGACAATCTTTCAATTGCCTGCTCCTAGTCGTCAGAAGAAGAGAATTGTTTGCTTCTTCTCCTTGTGGCAAAATAGAAGAGGGGTCCTGTCTGCAGCATGAGTCTCATATTTTTCTCTTTTTCCAGAGAGCAATTGCACTGCTGGTTTATAAGTCTTTTCAGCTTTCCCTCACCTTCCATCAGATGAACCGTTTAGTTTCACAGAGTGGTTCCCTTACCCCCAACCTCTGATTCCCTGCGGTTTTTATGGTATGGCCATTGAGAGAGTTCACTTATTAATATATTTTCAGATCATTGTTTATTGTAAAATATATGCACTAAAAATTGTGCATGCTCATTAAATTTGAAACATACAGGCATGTAGAAAGAAGAAATTTTGGTAAAATGTGCCAGGCTATATATTTTTATGCATAAGTTTATTTTAAAGTGCAAACTCACAACATATTATATATTATGAACACTTTGGTTCACGCCACATTTTGACTTAGCATTACATCGTAAACATTTTCCATTGTAGAATATTCTTTTCGGAATCCTTGTCTTAATTATGTCTTAATATTCCATTGAGTGGAGTCACCTAATTTTATTTAACTATGCTCTCTCATACACAGACTTCCAGTTTTTCACTATTATAAACAAAAGTAAGATGAATATTGCTGTACAGATTATTTTAATCTAAAACTAAGAAGATACCAGTTTCTATCAAAACAAAGTCATTGAGTACTCTTTAACAAGGTGTAGGGCTTTAAAACACAACTCTAAGCCATCCTTGCATCCCAGGAATAAATTCCCCTTGATCATGGTGAATAATTCTTTTAATATGCTGTTGAGTTGGCTTTGCTAGTATTTTGTTGAGGATTTTTGCATCTATGTCCATGGGGAGATGTTAGTCAAAGGGTACAAAGTTTCAGTTAGGCAGGAGGAATAAGTTTTTGAGATGTATTGCATAGCATGGTGACCACAGTTAATAATGTATATTCAAAATTGCTAAGAGAGTAAATTTCAAATGTTCTCACCATAAAAAAATGATAATTATGTGACGTGATGGATATGTTAATTAGTTTGATTTAGTCATTCTACATTGTATACATACATCAAAATATCACCTTGTACCCCTTAAATATATTACAATGATAATTTATCAATTAAAAATAAAAAAAAACTACCGGAACTTTAAAGGCACTAACATTCCTTAAACTTTCTAGTCACTCCCTGTGCACCTCCCTCTGGTCCCCTGTTCTCCTCTGTGAGGAGGAGGGTCTTGCTGCTCTGTCGGTTTCTCCTTTCTCCCATCAACTCTGCCATTGCTTCCATCCAGCCCTCTTCAGTCTGGTTTTCCAATGACCAGACTGTCTTTCTGGAAATGGTTCAATCAGCCCCTGTATTCCTGCCTTTAGGTGAAGCATAGACTTTGGCAACTGTCTAATAAATTTATCTCAAGCTTCCTAGAAACAATTTAGGTCCAGTTTGGTTGGCATTGGAGATGTTGTCATTTGGTGATAACCAGCAATCTTTTGTCAGGAGAGGGGCAATTGCACGCTGCTCACTAGGCTGGGCATGTGAGCCTCTTCTGCCATAGCCTCTGCTGCAGGCAGAGCCTCACTACCGACTTGCTGCTCTTGGAGTCTGCAGGAAGAAGTTCCCTGGTGCTAATTGTTCTCCACGTGCACAGCTATCATGTTACAAAGGGACTAAAATATGAAAGGGGTTAGAAGGGGAGCAAAGGTAGCTCTGCCTGTATACAATTGTGATCTTCTTTGCAGTCCTTCTCCTCTTGGGTTTAATTGCACTAAGGTAACCGAAGCCACATAGAGCTATTCAGAGCTTTTTAAGAGGAGATTAGATCAACCTACCAACACCCCTGCCATCGTTTCCAAGGCATCTTCCTTATCCTGGCTCTGTACAGCATGAAGAAGGAGATAAATGAGTGCCGTTCTGTTTTGGAGCTGATGGAATATCAAGAATCTGGTGTGTTGTTCACGGTGTTAGATGAGTACTTGTCTTAGAGAAGTGCTTAAAGCTGTAAGGTCCACCCAGTTCAATATTAGTGGGGAACAAAGTACTCTACGAGGTCAACGCACTTATTGTTAAGGGAGAAGAGTCATTTTTCAAAGCTCCTTTTTCCACTTTAGCGGCTGGCATGAGCCACACTTACCAGAATTGACTGAACTCCACTCTTCTTTGGCACATCCAGTCTCAGTCATGTAGTTACCCTGAGACGAGTCGTTTCTCACCAAGCCATTTCCAAGTGTTTCCCTGAAATGGATTCTGTGAAATCCATTATTGGAGGAATTATTGGTGGATGGAATCAGACCATGGGCTGATAAAGGCCCATTTTAGGATGGGGAGAACTTGGTTTGGGGAATGGGGTCAAGATGGGTGGACGACTGTGATGTCACAAACTTTGGAGAGGAGCAGCTGCTGTTGGTTTTTTTGTTTGCACTTTTTGTTTTTTATAAGAGAGGAGAAGTGATATCCAGAAAGAGGAAGAATGTCCACCTGTCTTCACGGTGTGTGGGAAGCAAGTGACTGAGCAACCTCCACTCAAGAGACCCTCAAAGAAGGTGCTACTGATACTCTTTCAACAAATACTTATTGAGCACATCCTTTGCACTGAATCCTGGGTTGGATGTTGGGAAAGCAACATTTTCGTGAAGTTTTGATCTAGGGAGATAAACGCAGTTCCAAGGTCAGCCTGTTTGTGAGGCAGCTGCCAGTCACGTCAAGGAGGGACAGTAGGTGGAGGCGGACTCTATGGAGTTTGAGAGTGTGGGCTGATTCATGCGCAGTGGACAGGGTCTGGGGGTTCGAGGGGGAAGCCCTGGCTGGGAGGCAGCAGTGAGGGTCTAGGAAAGGGAACCAGGAAGTTCTCTCTCCTTCCTTGTCTTCATTTCTTCTACAGCTGCTTCCTGCTTCATTTCTCCACCCCAACTTTCTCTACTGCTTGTCCACTGGGCAGAAAATGGCTGTCCTCAAAGTCTCTGGCTTTGTCTTCTTTTCTTTTCTTTTTTAGAATCTCCTCTGTTCACGGGACCATCCAAGATTGAGACTGGACGCTCTTAGCCCTGATTCCAAGTTTCCAACTCTAGCCCCACCTAGTTGCTCATTGCTGGGATGGGGGGCGGGGTGTGTCACAGAGGAAGAATATATCCTGATGCTTAGCTTGGCAAGGGACATTTTCCAGGGAAGGGCACTTGTTGAAAGATGGACGAACAGCCTAAAAGGTGTCTTCCCTGGGTCTCCCCTCCAGAGTCTAAGGGTTGGGAGGATGTGGAGGGTGTGAGTCCTGCCGTGTGGCTTGTATGAGGCAGATGCTGGAGTTAGGGTTCGCTGACACGTTGTTGCTATTTCCCCTGAAGTCTTCAGAGAACTCCAAAGGCAGAAAAATGCCAAAATATCCTCTGACCTAATCAGGTTAACCTTCATTATAAAGCGACAGCTTTACCGCCTTACACTGATAGTAGAAAGAATCGATGTTGGCCTTCCTTCTCCTGAGCAGGTCAACATTAATTGGCAGCATGTTTTTATTCATAAAGAAAATCCAGGGTATCTTTTATCCAGATGAAAAATTCATATACATCTCAATGATGAAGTAACATTTTATTATATTCTCTCAACCCACAGGAGTCCTCTTTGCTTCTTGGACATGCTATTTGAGTATCTGGGACAATCTGCCAAGGAGTGAGCAGTTGCTGGTGTCTCCGAGTTCTGGGACTCGAATGCACCCTCCTCACTTCCTGATGCCAGCGTCAGGATTGGCCCGTTATTGATGATGGCAGGTTTGGCCTTTGGTCTGATGGATAGAGCCTCGGCCCAGGTTTATGGATTCTATTTTCTTTTCTTTTTATTTTTTTTAAATCTTTGCTAGCAATGTTTTGTTTTTAAAATTAATTTTATTGTGTATATTTGAGGTTTACAACATGATGTTTGGGATGCATGTAGGTAGTTAAATGGTTACTACAGCGGAGCAAATGAACAGATCCATCATCTCACATAGGTACCTTTTTTTTTTAGTGACAGACAAGACCAACTAAAATCTACTTATTTAACAATAATATTTACTTATTTAACCAAAAAAATGCAATTATATTAACTTTAGTCCTCATGTTGTACGTTAGCTCTCTATACTTGTTCATCCTACATAACTGCTACTTTGTATCCTTTGACCTACATCTCCCCGTTTCCTCTCCTTCCCCCACAGTGGTAATCACTGTTCCATTCTCTGCCTCTGAGTATATGAGCTCTTTTAAAAAATATTCCACATATAAGTGAGATTGTATTTTTCTTTCTGTGTCTGGCTTATTCCACTTAGAATGATGCCCTCTAGATCCACCCATGCTGTGGCAAATGGCAAGACCTCCTTTTTTTTTAAGGCTGAATAATATTCCATTGTATGTATGTATATAGATAGATATTAATACATACAATAAACATGGGAGTGCAAATGTGTTATGTGGTGGTGATTTCACCTTTGGGTATATACCCAGAAGAGAGATTGCTGAGTCATATGGTACTTCTAGTTTTAATTTTTTTAGAAACCTCCATACTGTTTTCCATAATGACTGTACCAATTTACATTCCCACCAACGGTGTACTAGGGTTTCCCTTTCTCTACACCTTGACTACCATTTGTTATCTCTTATCTTTTTGATAATAGCCAGATTATATTTTCAATGGGACACAACTGAAACCCAAAGAACCTGGCTAGATCCTTGACTTGGCACTCCCTGCTTGGACAGACCTCGTTAACGAGATGAGAGCAGGTGGAAGAGGCCTCTCAGGGGTGGAGGGAATAAATTGGGCCTTATTTATGGAGTAAATGAGTTCCTGCACTCATTTACTGCATTTGTCAGTGCACGTTTGCAACATGATGTTGTCCACTCTGCACACAGTAATGACCCAGTGATCTGGACTCTACCCTTGGGGCGCTTTCTGTCTAGTAACAAGCAGCATCCACCATCACAATAAGCGCTTCAGAAGGGGAGTAGAGGGGCTAGGAAACGCACGGACCTGGATCTCTGGGGAGCTCAGACAGCCTCCAGGAGGAGAGATGCAGAGGATGAGCAGGTGTCAACTGGTGAGGAGGGTGTGGAAAGCTTGCTCTGGGAACAGGGAACGCCTGCTCTGGAGAGAGGAGAGCAAGGTGTGTCAGAGGATCTGTGGATGCCCAGGAGCACAGGTGTGACAGTGGCCTGGGCTGCTGCAGAAGCTATGCTGTGCAGGCCTCGTAATCAACCAAAGGGCTTGGACCCCCTCCCAAAAGCAGTGGGAGCCACTGGAAGGCTTTAGGCGTTGGAGGGGGTTCACCCTCCCTTGCTGCCTTTGGCTCCTCTTGCAGGGTCGCCGAGGCTTCAAGTCAACATCACAAGTCTGGATTTATAGACATGCTCAGGCTCATGTTCATCTTGTCCATGTGCGTGAATTAGAAGTAGATTAAAACGAAGAAAATTTGTCCTGTCTCTGGGGTCAGCCGAGGCCATTTCTCAGCTTCCTCTCTTCATATACAGAGTTTTTACAAACCCTGGACTCCTGTCCAGCGCGGCCTCTCGCCTTGGCACAGGAGTGACTTTTGTAGAAACCTGTGACACATTTTTGTCTCTGCTCACTGGTAGGAGCTGAGTGACATTCCCTGTGAGGCGTGCAGGAACCGGTGTCATTTCTGCACAGTCTATAGATAGTGTGGGGACAGAACCCGAGGCACAGCTGTCCCAACAGGCTGTGCAAGGATCCCCACAGGGCCCAATCTGCTGGAGGCTTACTTGGGTACAAGGCTATTTTCTTCTCTTTGGAGATGCTTCATTCTGTGCTTCCATTCAGGTGGCCTTTCTTGCCTCATCCCACCCTTTGGATCAACAATTGAGGGACATCAGGGAATGGGGGAGACAATTGAGGAAGATTCCATATCCTGTATGCCAGATGTGCAGAGGACAAGGTTACATCCCGTTCTGTTCAAAGTTTTGTTTCTGGCTTTGATTTCTCAAGACCTATAGGTGTTGAAGGTGATGTAGCCAACAATGCCAACCTGGGCTAGAACCCCAGATCTGCCACTTACTGACCATGTCAGTGTTTGGCAAATAACCACTTAACTTCTTCTCCAGCAGAGTAGGGACAAGGGTGCCTAGTCCAGAGGGTACTTTGAGGTGCTTGGTAAACGATTACTGTTGTTATTAATGAAATAAATAATAAAAAGTGAACCATTATTAGTATAACAACCAGTGAGAGAAAGCAAAAGCTCTGCTCTAAGGATGGGAACTCACATCCCCAAGAGCATTAAAGCATCTCTGCAGTGCGGAAGCGACGGGATCCTTTCTCCTGTGCTGGCACTTCTCACACCGCGATCGCATGCTTTGCCTTCAACATGAAGGATCTCAGCACAAAAAAGAACATATGTATGACAAATTGGGGTGATGCCCCCACAAACCCACCAGAGCACATTAGTAACAAAAGGGACTTCCAAACATCATGTCCAACTATATTGTCCTGCTGGCTGGGCAGCCCTGCTCAGAGAAGACAGCCTTATCTCACAGTTCATTAAGTTGGAGACTGCTATGGTCTGAATGTTTGTGTCTCCCAGAATTCAAATGCTGAAACCTAATCTCTAATGCAATAGTTGTAAGAGCTGGAGCCTTTAGGAAGCAATTAGGTCACGAGGACAAAGCTCTTATAAATGGGATTAGTGTCCTTATAAAAGAGACCTGGGGGAGCTCCTTTGTTTCTTCCACCATGAGGACACATCTAGAAGGCACCACCTATGAGGAATGGGCCCTCATCAGACACCAAATTTACTGGCTCCTTGAGTGTGGACTTCCCAGTGCCCAGAACTATGAGCAATAAATTTCTGTTATTTATAAATTACCCAGTCTAAGGTATCTTGTTATAGCAGCAGGAACAGACTAAGAGATGAAAATGTCAACACAGGCATGCCAGTTATTGAAAGACAGCTGTGACCCACACTTCCAAATTAATCTTTGACATTATTACTGAAGAGTAGTAAGTTAGTGGTTTTAATTCCAAAACTTGCTTCCAGCAGGCCAAGTGCTATAAATAGAAACAAAGGTCCAAGAACTGAGCAATATCGTGACTGCTTCAGCTGCAACAGGGACTGGGGCCAGCCCCAGATGGCCTTTGGCTTGCAGGGGCACAAATATGGAGAAGCAGTGGCTGCTGCGGCAGCCTTGCGACCGCCCTGCACACTGGAAGAGAAGTTGCATGTGTTAACAGCAGCTTTGAGTCTTCTACTGTTGTCTCATCTCAGGGGCTCTCATCTAGAAGAATGGTTTACAGGATGCAAAGAATGAGCAGAGAGAAAAACAATCAGAAAAAAAATCCTTCTTCATTTTGGCAACCACTCACCACCAGAGCTTGAAAAATGACATTCAGGGCAACGGTTTGGAGCTCCTGAATTTCCACCCCATGGGTCCCTGTCTTTCTGAAGTTTCCAGCTGTTGGGACCAGGCCGGTATGAGACAAATGGGACTAAATTTGCCAGCTCACTTAGCTGTCCTTGAGGCCAGAGTCGGGACGGAGGTCACTCAAGCTTCCTGACCACATGTTCACGTGTAATCCTACGGTGAAGGCAGGTAACGGAGCCAGCACCACGGGTGGCAAACTCCATCACCACCTGCATTCATTCGTCAAGCAACGTTTGACGGCCTCACATACCGGGCTGAGTGCTGGGCTGAGTGGGATCTGGGGCTACAGAAGCCTCAGTTCCTTCTCTCAGAGTCACAGTTAGGTGGGGAACACAGACAAGTGGACTCTTCATTATGGTGTGAAGAGAACCAAGCAAGACAGAGAAACACAGGGGAAGGACATCCAAGAGATGGTGCTCAAATTGCAGCTTTAAGGACCATTCCGAGTTGAATAGCGACCTCCCCACCCCCAAGAATGATATGTAGGAATCCTGACCCCCATACCTTAGAATGTGCCCTTATTTGGAGTTAGGGTCTGTACAGAGGTAACCAAGTTAAAATGGGGTCCATTAGGGTAGGCTCTAATCCAGCATCACTGGTGTCCTTATAAAAAGGGGAAAGTTTAGGCACAAGATAGCCAGGCACACAGGGAGAACGCCATGCGAAGATTGGAGTTATGTGGCCACAAGCCAGGGATTCCAAGGAACTATTAGAAGCTAGGAGGGAGGCCTGGAACACATTCCTCCCTAGGGTCTTTAGAGGGGCGTGGACCTGCAGACACCTCGATTTCGGACTTCTGGTCTCCAGAACTGTGAGACAATAAATTACTGTTGTTTTAATACACCGAGTTTGAGGTATGTTGTTAATGTAGGAACCAGGAAACCAATACAAGGACTCAGGGGCTATCTGGTGTCCCCTCCAAAATTCACGTTGTAACTTAGTCCCCAGTGCAACAGTGTTGAGAGGCGCGTCTTTAGGAGGTGAAGAGGCCATTGAAAGCTCTGTCCTCACGAATGGATTAGAGTCTTAGAAAAGGGCCTGAGGGGGCAAGTTCGCCTCTTCAGTCCCTTCTGCCATGTGAAGACGCAGCATTCCTCCCCTCCAGAGGACGCAGCACCAAGGTGCCAACGTGGAGGCAGAGAGCAGCCCTCAGCACACATGGAGCCTGTTGGCGCCTAGATCTAGGACTTTCCAGCCTCCAGAACTGTGAGAAATAAAAAGTTTCTGTTCTTTATAAATGTATACCCAATCTCAGGTTTTTGGTATAGAAGCAAGAAAGGAGTAATCCATCCTTTTTGTCCATTTGGATAACCTCTGGGTCCTGAATTAGTTCCCTAGTTCCTGCTATAACAAAGACTGGAGAGGAGAGTGTTCCTTAATCACGAAGACCTCGGCCTGATGCTGTACCAGGGAGTTAAGGTTTTATCCTAAAAAAGATGGGCACTACACAGGAACTTCAGCACAGCTGATGTGCCCCCTTGGCAACATGGCAGAGATTGCTGTAAGGGGAGAGGTCAGGGAGGAAGGCACCGATGTTCTTCACAGGCTACCACGCAACCCAGAATCAAGGCTGTGCCTAAGAGAATAGGGAGAGGGGCCAGGAGGAGGTGATTATTCTCCCCCTTATTTGATGGGCAGGGGAGCCGAATGCCTGGGGAGCCAAGTGGATGCTGGTGGTAGTCACTGAAACTGGGAAGGTGGGAAGAGGCACAGCTGCAGACCGGGGAAGACATGCTGCATTTGAGGAGCTGGTAAAACATCTCCTCCGTGTAGACATCCCGCAGGGGCCTGGATTCATGCAAGGAATTTAGGGGACTCATCTAGATAGACTCTGATGGTGTGGACAGTCACCTGTGAAAAGTGTGGAGAAGTGTTAGGGTGTGAAGTCCGTACATGGGTGAGAAAGATATCTCAAAGTTTACGACAGAGAGAGCAAAGTTTATTTATTCTCTCTGAAGAGAGAGAGCACAGAACCAGAAGTAAAAAGAGGCACGGGTCCTGAGGCCACACGACTCCGACTCTTTATTAGGGCAGACCAGGAGGCTAGGGGATTTATGATCAGAGCCCGACTAGCACAAGACAACTGAGAAACTGCTGTGTCGGCTTTTTCTGTTTCTCATGTAGCAGATTGATAACAGAAATTAGTTTCTTCTTTCCTCTTGGTAAAGGGAGGTACCCGGTGCCGTCTCTTTTTGAGGAAGCAGGGGAAGTCTGCACTCCTACT
>CAUYSK010040426.1:0-13885 GCA_963575035.1 Avahi laniger | reverse complement strand
TCATTTTTTTATAAAATCTTTCTTAGGTTTACAAAATTTTCTAGAGTCAGTTTTGGAAATATACATTTTCTGGGGGGGAGATGGAGACATTATTTCTAGGTTTTTAATTGTGTGTATATATATGTTTTATATATTTTTAATATTTTAAATCCCCTCTTTATATGCAATTAAAGACTATTTGTAATACTATTGTTATATTTTGTGTTTTCTCTTATTGATCACACTTATCAAAATTTATCTTCTTTTTAACAATTTTGTCATATTTTCAAAGATCCAGAATTTGATTTTAATGATCCAATCTATGATTTTTAAAAATTATAAAACATACATCCATATTTAACCACATTTATTTAACTCAGTCAGGCTCTGTGCACTTTCTAAAATGATAACGTTGTCCTTGTCTATATGGTTCCACTTGGCACAGTTTCAATGCAGTGGTTACCAGTAGGAGATCTTTCATTATTCAGCTAAGTTTACCTTAAAATATAATTAGTTTAAAAGGATGCAAAAGCCCAAATGTAATTATGACTGGAGATTCCTTTTTTCAGCCTCCAAAAGCATTGTATCTCTAGTTAGACACAGCCTCATGATACTAGATTGGAATTTTCACTGGAAGGTCTCTGCTATTTGCTTCTTCTATCTACTCTTCAATAATTAAATAGGGCAACTTACCCAAATCCAATATTCTATTGTACACTGAGGTCATCCAGTCTTGGTTAGAATTACAATTGTTTTGCTATCATTTATTGTTTGACATTCCAAGTATCCTCTGATATTTGAGGATATTGATATATACCTCAATAGACTAAAGACTACAAGTTCGTTCTCCATGTCCAAAATTACAAAGCAAGCATTCTGTGTGCTATTTGCATGTCTTCCTGACCCTGTCATAAAACTTGAATGGCTTTGTATAAATGAACTCTAAAATGTAAAATATTTTTACTTAAGAAACAATGCTTCCAACATATTTGACCATTCAACTGTCTCTAGAAGTGAAGAGTGTAAAATACTTTTTGGAAAACAATGTTTCCAAAGATTCACTCAGACATAAAGCACTCTATGCATTTCTCCCCCTGGTGGCTTAAAGTATCAGAAGCCACTGACTAATAGCAACAACAACAACAAAAAAATGAAAAATAAAAAGCCTTTTTGACTGGTTGACATTTTACTTTCTTCAGGAAAAAAAGGAAAAGATATCCCCGGAACTGTCAGTAGCACAGCTCAAATTGAGAGGCCACATAGACGTCTACTTTTGCAAGAAAGGAAAAGTTGCTATTTCCTTGATAGTTTCAAGTCTCAGAGCAAACATTGGTCTAAAACCTGTAGTTATTTTATTGCTCACTTCCTGATTTATAGCTTTTGGGGACTGAGGATTGTCCTGCAACAGAGACATTGAAAAGAAAGTAAAAGGCATGATAAACTGAAAATTACAAAGAGTATGTATAAAAATGCTTTGAATATAAACATTTACTTATATACTTGGGTATTTTGCCTTCTCCTCTATCTCTATCTTTGCATTATATTCAATCTAACCTCAGGTGGGTTTTGTAGAAATGGATTTGACAGTTTGAGATGCTCATTCCCTTCCACCTGTTCCAAACAGACACATTAGCTATATACTGCAAAAATAAGCTACCTTTTTCTCTTCTGTTCTCTTCAGATCTCTGTGATTGCTGAAGTTGAGCTGTTTTCATATAGGGAAGAAAAAGCCAACACCCTCTTTGCTCTGCAAACTGCCATTCATTTCAGGAAAATAACTGCCTGTTTGGCTGGGAATCCAGCTGCTTGTCATGTTAGACCATGTGGCGTCTGCTGCTGAGTCCAGCTGTACAGCCAAGATCAGTGCCCTAAGGACTGAGCACAAAAATGCTGTGATCCCTGGCGGTGACAGGGTCTCTGCTAACAAGCCTCTAGACATTCAAGATGAAATGTCATCACCCCAGCACAGCTATCACGGAGGATGAAACAAAGCATCTAAAGACCTTTAATAGTGCCAGAGTCTGGGAAATAAGTGAAGCATCGGTGCAGTTCCCCATTCTACAGAGCTGATGTCAACTCTGTGAGCAACTGTGACCCTGTCTCTATCACCTTTATCCCCAGTTCTCAGAGAGGCAATGGTAACTCGTGATAACAGGTTTTCCCGTAATTGAGCTTGAAGCATTTTTGGATCTCACTGCTAGTTATTATCCATTACTCGATAAGTAATTATTAAATGTCCATTATGTAAGTCCCTCTGCTCAGAGTTGAGGTAGACAAAGAAATTGATAGTCAGGAGGAGGCTCCTTCATGGAATAGCAGGGAAGAATCATTCCATTTTTATTACAGGTCTCTAATCCTACTATATTAGCTGGATTCTTTAATCTCGGGCTTTCTTTGGGTTCTTGTATCTTTTAGCGATGGTTTCAGGTTGTATAAGGTGTAAGATGAGCTTGGTGAATGAGTCCATCTCGTCCGTTAGTTATCTGTGCACACAAGTTTATCCTGAGATGTCTATCATCTTGGTTAGCTTAGCCCTTCCTCATCATTGCCTCCTTGTTGTTGGGAGCACCAGAACTATTTCTTCAAGTCTTCCCAAGGCGCCATCTTCCAAAATGTATTTCCTCTCTTGGGTCTTGTCGCCTCCCTGGAGAAACTACTGGGCATCCTACCCTACCTTGCCCTTCCTAGAGATATCTGCCTAGATTGATGTGGATATTCCTTTTTCCCTTTACTTCTGGGCTGGTCATTTTCTTTGCACCAAAAGTTCTCTTTCCCATTGCCTCTGTCCAAGATATTTTGGCCAAGACATTTTGTCTATACTCTAAATCCTTCCTAATAGACATGTAATCTTATAAAAAACAAACAAACAAAACCAGAAACATTAATAAGCTTTAGCTATAGTATGACTTTTGAGGTCTGCTTGAGTAAGAGGTGGGAATGAGTAGGAGAGGGGGAAAAAGAAGAAACAATAAAAAAAAAAGGAAGTGTTTGGAAGGATGTGGAACAACTCAAACTCTCAAACACTGAAGTGTAAATTAATACAACCACCAATTTTCTAAAGCTGAACATAAGTGTATCTTCTGACCAGTAATTTCACTCCAAGATTCCCCTCAATCCAATTGCATACAAAACAGAAATGCATATATATATATTTACCAAAAGAAATGTACTAAAATGTTCATAGAAGCACTTTGTAGTAGCTCCAAACTGGAAACTACCATATATCCATCCACAGGAATATGGATAAATACATTGTGGTATATTAATGTAGTGAATACTATATAGCATTTGAAATCAACAATCTATGCCTGTTGGGATATTGATGAATTTCACACACACAAAAAAAATATTGAGTGAAAGAAGCCAGGCACAAAAAAGTACATATTGTATGATTTCAATTATATAAAGTTTAAAAACAGGCAATAGTAATCTTTGCTGTTGGTAGTCAGGACAGTAGTTAGCATGGGGTGTTTGGTGATTAGAGGACGATTTGAGGTGGGCTTCTAGAGGGCTGGTGATGTTCTGATTCTTGACTAATATATTAACACCTATTGTACTAGGATGAATAGTGTCCCTCTAAAATTCATAGCCACTTGGATCTTCTCTGAATGTGACTTTATTTGGAAATAAAGTCTATGAAGATGAAATCGAGTTAAAATGAGGTTATATAGGATTTAGGGTTTGCTCTAATACAGTGACTTGTGTCTTTATAAGAAGAGGGAAATTTAGATGCAGACACAGATAGAGGGAAGAAATCCATTTGAAGATAGAGACAGAGTCGGGAATGACCATCTACAAGAAAAGAAATGCAAAGACTGCCAGCAACCCCTAGAAGCTAGAAGAAAGGCATGGAATAAATTCTTCTCCAGCCTCCAGAAGAAACTAACCTTGCTGACACCTTGATTTCAGACTCTGGAAATCCAGAACTTTAAAACATTAAATTCCTGTTATTTTAAGATACCCAGTTTGTGGCAAATTGTTGCTGAAGTCCTAGGAAACTAACACACCTTATCTATAATTCTTGGCTTAGGTTATAAAAGAGAAGCTTTTAAACAGAGTATAGTTCGAAGAATTTGGGGAAGATTTGGAATACAAATCTTAAGTAGTCAGCATGTAACGCCCCACCATGACTTAATCCTTTAAAGTTCTATAAACTAGCTCCAATCTTTTAACAAATGGTAAGAGCTGGGATCTCCTTCTCTGACTACTTCTACACCCAGTGCCCCCTGGAGACGTCTCTATAAGCCAAGCATTGACAAGGCGTCTGTCGGTTGGGATGTTTTCCTCAGGTCAATTCCTTTGCTAGAACACATAATACTGAAGCCCCGGCACCTTTCTGGATGTGGAAAATAACAAGTCACATGTGCTATCTGTTGTCATCTATCTCTGTCGGCGCGAAAGCACAGTCACTAGAAAATGACATTATTCTGGCTATGGCTATGGCTAAATTTTTACATTGCCCAGTATTTTCTAGGCACTATATAATGTGTGACTATAAGCATTGAGTGTGTTTTTAAAACATGCCAAGACTAATATATCCAAAGAGGACCATCCATCAAAGTGGTTACTTTGGCACCACACACCTTACCATCGCCACCATCACTCAAAATGTTACTGGAACTCCTCTTGCGGAATTTTCTTCAAATCTGGTTAATGAACCACACAAGAAAATCAGCCTCATAAATTTATAGTCACACATAATTTTGACCGTTAAGAATGTCATCTTTCTTGATGTCTCTCACCCACCTCATCTATCAGAATTGACTTTGAATAACTTTTGACCATTTTCTCAAATAAAATCCACCATCCATGGCGAAATATTTGCCTCAAATGAGCACATTCAAAAGAATAATAGCTTTTAAAAGTCCTTTCAAAATGTTGCTTAACACAGTGCCTTGCAAATGGTTGATACTCAATAAATATTTGTGAAATTGCTTTAAATGCACTGTGTGGGTTCTGAAGACAGTACCAAAAAATTCCTGAAATTGAAAAAAATAATATATTACAACAGTGTATAGGTTTCTAAGGTGTATTGTAGGTAGGAAATGATATTTAATTATGTGTTTAAATTGTAGTACATGTTGAAATTACATAATATCATTTTATTGGAACATCAATATGAAACATATCTTCCTAAACTTTAGGAGATACAATTTTATGGATTCACAAATGATATACAAACAGCACATATGCAATTATACTTATGATTAGGTTTTTGTTTTTGTTTACTTTTTATTTTCTTGGATGACAGATATCATACTTAACATGATTTCATGTAAGTGTTTTCATTGTTCCATTTTGTTGTTTGGCACCATCTATTCCTTTTCTGTCAAACTATAACTGTGAATCCAGAGGTTACATTTGTAAAAGCAGCAGGAAAGCAGTTAGACAGCCTGCTTACAAAGACTGAAGTCACTAGCATTGGGGTAACTAATGCACAGTACTGTGAATTGTTTTCTCATGCCAGGAACACCGCTGGATAAGGTTCAGTGAGGAAAAAATGGATTATAACTGAAAGATTGGATGACAAATGTGACTGAATTGTCACCAGAAAAGAAACGACAGAAGATGTTAAACAAATAAAGCATTTTAGTGATTTCATGTGTGCTAATATTTTGCTTCAGTAACCTTATCATTTAACCTGGTTTCTTAACTAGTCACTTAAATAGATATAAAATGGCAGATCAAAGGAAAGCCACTAATTTTTTAAAAGCTTTAAAAGTGGCTCAGCTGGTAGGGATGTAAAATGGTACAGTCACTTTGGAAAACAATTGGCAGTTTCTCCAAAGATTAAACACACAATTATCATTTAACCCAGCAATTCCTCTCCTAGTTGTATACCCAAGAGGAGGGAAAATGTGCCCACACAAAAACTTGTACAGGAATGTTTATGTTTTAGCTTTGTAATAGCTAAAAAATAAAAGCAACACAAATGTTGATAAATGGATAAAAAAGCTGATACGTTTTAATAAAAAGTGGTGTATCCATACAATGACATATTATTTGGCAATAAAAATGAAATATGATACATGCTAAAATATGAATGAAGCTTGAAAACATTATGCCAAGTGAAAGAAGCTAGGCATCAAAGACTACATATTATAGGATTCCATTATAGGAACTGTGTGGAGTAGGCAAATCTTTAGGGACAGAAAATCGATTAGTGGTCGCCATGGCTTGTGGGGAGATGGGGGTGTTAAAGAGTTACTACTAGCGGATATAGTATTTTTGGGGGAGTGACAAATGTTCTAAAACTGATTACGGTGGTGGCTGCAAAAATCTGTGAATATACTAAAAATCATTGAATTTTACACTTTAAATGAATGAATTGTATGGTATGTGAATTATATATCTCAATAAATTTGTTAAAAAATGAACCAAATCTTTTTGGAAAGCCCAGAGCCCTAAGCCTCATATAAAAAAGGATTTTCTCCCTACGTAAAGTTAACTTCCTTTGGGAAGAGATAGGGAGTGAGGTTGAACTTTCAGTAGCTGAGAAAACTTCAGCTTCTGCTGCTCCACCAGCAATAAAATGGGTTAAGTCAAATTTGAGGTAGAGATATGTTAGCTGTTGAGATATTGTAGTGGTTTTTTAGAGCATATTATGCTTACCATGAGTCAATGGATAGGCGCTAACATTTGATAGCTTGCAAACAGACTAGCTCTTCAGACACCACATTAGCCCATGACTTTTCTGAGTTTTGTTCAATGTCTCAAAAAATCGAGGCTATCACATTAAGCATTTCTGGAACATTCAGTCTCCTTTACATCTATAAATTCCAGTCTAGTTTACAGTTTCTTTATGAAATCAACTCTGACTGATATCACTTCTGCTATTTTTTAAGTTCTCAGTTATTGGGCACTTATTTGTGCCAGGGATTTATCTGATTTTATGTGTATTCTCATATTTGATCCTTACAATGAGACATTGCGTAACACCAGCGGGAACACCACACAAGATGGATACAACGTTTTCAGTGACCCTAAACTTTGATGTTCCCAGTGGCTTAGAGGGAGGTTTAGAGCCTTACTCAAGACTAGTAAATGGTAGGGCCAGAATGTGCACTTTGGCCCATGTGGCTCAGAAACTGTGTTATGTGAGGCTCCAGGCTGAGAGTTAGCAGGAGCATCTCCCTAGCACAGTGTAGGGGCCAACCACTAGGATCTGTTTTCAGAAGACAGGAGTTCAAACACTGGTTCTGTCACTTAATATTGTGGACTATGGTCAATTGCTTATACTCTTTTGGCCTCATTTTTCTTGCCTGTAATATGAAAATGATATTAATTTTAAAATATTATTTTTAAAGGTTTAAATGGGGTAATGCTTGTAAGGAGGCCATTGCAAGCATTGCAAAGCTACATTATAAAGCTACCAACAGGTGTCAACTCTCTATGAGTTTATGGCTTTATTACAGGATAATTACATTGTTGACTCTGTCCACACCTCAGAAGGAACAGTGGAACACCAGGACTATCCAATTATTCTTAGTGATAAAATTAGATCTCCTCATCATGGGTGGATGAGTGAAGAATCAATCACTGATAGTTTGCATAGCTAAATTAGCTACAAAAACACCAATGACAAATATGCATGTACTTATAAATTTCTCTGACCCTTGAGCAGGGAGCGATGTGTGCTTCAGAACAGCTGAACTGGGTTTTACAGAGCTGAGGTACTGGGGCTTATTTTGCCTCTACTCAGCTATGAACAGGCATGGAAGAGTGTTTAGTTATCTCAATTCCCCTGCATAAAACACCTGTGTTTGAGAATCTACATTTGAGAAATCTATATTTAAGAAACAATCCATCAACATGTACTTAAAAAAAATCAGTGAGAGTACTCTGTATACACTAATGTGGATTAAAATACATGGATGAACAAGAGTTACCTCTGAGGGAGGTGGAAGGAAGTGTGTGGACACGGACAGCTGGAAGGGGGGAGAGACTCTGCACTCCAGGCTGTGCAATTCTTATTGATTTATATTTGTGAACAAATTATTTATTCAAAAAGTTAAACATATAATAAAAAAATCTCTTGAATGACTTTCTGGTTAAGGAAAGTCGAGGAAGCATCCTCATATCACTTTCTAAAAAATGATCATTGTTGAAGAACAGAGAAAAAGGGCATGGAAAATTCTTATCACTCAGGAAAGAAAATGCAAATGAAGAGCCAGTTGCTCTAAATTACCATACTTGTAATTATGGACCTGAGAATAAAAATAAGTCCCCCAGAACAAAAGGAGAATCCTTAGATGGTAGTGATTGACTAAGGAAGAAAAAGATGGCTGAGCAGGTGGACACTGTTGTCTGGGACAAGATCACGACCTTGAGGCCAGGTGTGCTGAGTCACATCCAAGGAAGAGTCCAGCTCAACTGTATTTTTGCATTTTAAGTCAGAGAAGTGTGTGCCCATAATGCCCAAAAAACCAAGAACTCAAAAAAAAAAAAAAAGATTTGTTTTAGTATATTATCTATGTTATATAATATGGGGCATAAGACATGGTAAAATTAGTGCATAATAAATGTCTTTATCTTAGAAAGTTTTTATTTAGTAAAACATATCAAGCAAATCAACTTAAGATATTTTGCATTGATAAAAAAAGCAAGATTTATCTAAAAATGGAAAAATAATTCATTCACAGCAGGAAGACGGTACCATCAAAACATGTCCTGCATTACAGCAAATCACTTTACAATTATTATATGGCATGATAAAAAAACACAACAGCAATGACAAAGGTTGATTATTTACAAAAGCAATTTACAAAAATCCCATTGTTTGGATTCACCTGAATAATAAATAATCTGTATACTGCAAACTCTTTGAGGTCAAGATGGGGGACTTATTTATCTTGTACCCCATTATTAGGTGGGTGATAGACACTCAGCTCTGCCCGTTTGTTTCTCAGATTGATTTAGAGCTAGTGGACCCAGCTCTGACTCTATGAACAGGTAGTGATTGCGTGTAACTCACAGTCCATGAGGAATACTCTCCCCTTTTCCTTTCAGAAGAAGGGACTGGTCCAAGAATGCTAGGCCATCTCATCTGACACACCTTGTGTTGTATGATAAATTTTGAAAAAAAGAAAAGAGCAGAGATTGACTCTGGGTTCCTCATCCAGTCATTGGTTGACTTTTATGTCCAGAGAAGAAAAGAACTAAGTGTTTGATAGGATGCTTTCTGCCTGCAAGCATGTTTGCCTGGAGGCTGCTTTGTAGACTGTAGACAATATTGCACAGAAAACATAAAACTTGAATTTGAGTCCAGCTCTGCTACTTCCAACTGCGTGACCTTGGACAATTCACTGACTTAAGTGCTAGTAAAATGGGGTGAGGGAGAGGGCAGAAGCAGGTTGCTGGTTTTGAGACCACTAGGAATTCTTGTAGATTCTAAGTAATACATCTGGATATCCCATCAGACTACTGACTACTCTTTTTTTCTAGTTCCCATGCTTTGGTGGTTTTCCGTGGAGTTTTGTCCACATACACCACATGGGTTCAGCTGTATGAACTTACCCTGTCCGGAATTTGTCAAGTCATGTTTGTTACTCTTGGGTCCCATGCCTGCCATAGACTCCACCCCCCACCCCCTTTCAACCCTGCTCGAGCAGCCTAAGCCTTAAATTTCCCCCAATTTTCCAATCATCCCAATACCACTCTGCTTTCTGGTTTGGTGTTTTTTAATTGAATTAACAACTCTACTTTGGTACTACAGCACCACATTTCTAACTCTGAAATTTTCTGATCCTTAGTGAAATAGCTCCTTGCAAAAGAAAGTTCTTTTAAGTCTCTTTATTCAAAAATAAATACATTTATCCCTAAAGTTATACTGAGCACAATCAAGTTTTTAGTGATTCAGAGGCATTCAGGATCTTTCAGTGACTTATAGTTATTATTATGTATATCAATTTTCATTGTGCGCCATTGTGAGGTTTTTTGATTATTGGAGTTGACCACAAATGGGCCTCTGCACCTGTGATCAATGAGCCTCACTGTTGTTAGCTAGCATTTTGTCAAACGTTTGTGTGTGGCTATTCTTTACTGCTGTCCCAGCCTTGAGTTTTTCTATTGACTTGTATTGACTATTCTGTCAATTTCTATAGAGCTATCACTCTTACTGCTCAATTGCTTATTTATGCAGAGACGATTATTGCTATTTTCATCTCTACACTCAGATTTTTCTCTGTTACATAGTTAACTTAATCCATCTACTACTGTTTTAATCTACTGATTATTCCAGGGGTAAATCAAATGATTTGGGAACATGATACATGGTAGTACACATGAATTTCTTAATCATGCAAAGGGTAAATTAAACAGTGTCATTTCAACCTTTTGTACTTATATCAATGCCTTGAATAGAAAATGCAGCTTAATATTGTGTCCATTTATTTGAAACAATCTGTGAATATAACAGTGGCTTCTGCCTGACAGAATTCTTTATGGGCTTTTTGGAAAAATTCTAAGACAATTGCGGCTCTAGATATAAGCAAAGAAGATATTATGTTATTTAAAGGACACTAGAAACCCTGTCTTTCCCCAAACATTTCCCCTATAAGCCTGCCATGGTACCAGATATCCCGACCGTTAGAATCAACGGCTTTGTTAAAGCACTGTCTTCAAAATGTCTCTATTTTATACGGGCTCATTCCTTAGGGCATAAGATACTTTTATCTATAACCAAACTAGACACATTATGAAATTTCCATGTCAAGTTATTTAGCTACCTCCTGACTGAGAGTAGAGGTCAGGTCTTAGGAAATGGTAAAGGAGACAGGTATGTTTGGAAGTGGAAGAAGAGAGAAAAGACATAAGGAAATATTTCAATTATGAGATACAGGGTAATAAAAGCTGGTCATGATAGTTTTTGTCAGGTCGTAGGATTGTTGTTTGGATTTGTAAGAAAAAACAAGGAGGCAAGATGAGCCTAGAAAATAAGTGCCCTATGGTGATGGCCTAGCCCTGGGATACATGAAGAAATGGAGGAGTGAGAGGGACCCATGGGGCAAGGCGAGGTGAATAGCCTCAAATCACAGGGAAAGTCTCAGAAGGCAGAATTAGCACAAATAATCAGAGAGAGGAGAGGCTCCGTAAACCACAGACACACAAAGTGAGTAGGGTCTTGTGGAATTTCATGCCATTCCTGTGCATCAAATTTCAGTGGCTGATTTCTTGAGACCTGCCCGGCCCAGGCATGGAAGTGCTTGACCAATGACAATTGACCCTCAATGCCTCAACTGGCAGATGATGACAGAGATTGTCAAGACCACACATACCATGGTAGTGACCCCTGTAGTGTCTGCATGCATAGCACACTGTGCCCTGGAAACACCATTCCTGCACCCAAACTATCTGAATATTTCTATTATTTGTCCATCGCATTGGCATCTAAGCTTTCGCTTTCTGAATTCATTTTTCTTTTTCGAATGAGGTGCCTCATTAAGACCTTTATAGGACCTGCCAGGAAAGCTTGAGAGTCTCCCATTCTGTGATTCTTAGCAAACACTGCCCAAAGTGGCATTGTAATATACAAACTCCCAGCTGTCCTTTCTGCTGATGGAAACTTTTGTGGCAGAGTGCAAACAGCTCAGCAAGTGATTGTAGGGTGGATGTGAAATTCCGCTGCGCTGCCAAAGGGGGATTTCTCGGGAGCATGTCATTCTCCACAAACATCAAGTGGTGCCCAGTGGCATCTGGACTGACACTTACTGAATCTTTCCCTGTTTTTGCTTTTGCTTCAGCAAGGTTTTGGTGTCAGCATATAGATTGCATGGGGATAAAGAGGCAGTTATCTGACCTATCACCTTATCCTGGGTTCATGCAAGGGCAGCAGCAATTTCAGTCTGCCAAGCAGAGGCTCTGGAACATTTGGTGACACAAAGCCCTTAGCTAAGGGAGAAATTGCAGGGAGCTTATCCCACTTCCCAGTTAGCTGTGCTGACTGAACTACCTTCAGTGCACTTTTGGAGATCAACTATGCCGCATTGAAAGAATAAAATCAAATCTTTAGGCAGATGGGGAAAAGACAAAGCCACACGAGGAGGATACTTGATTAGAAAACATACATGGAAAAGAATAGATAATTGGATATATAATATAGCTTTAGTGGTAATTTACATGTGGCAGTATTACCTACAGAATACATTTCAAGTTCATGGTAGATCGCATTGAATATTTTAAAGGATATTCCCCATTCGGTGGAAAATGGTCACTAAAAATGAGTTTGGATGACTATTGTGAGACAGCCTGCTGGATATTTACAAAACTCGTTTCTTTTTCTTCCTGAGCACATAGCTGGATTGCATTTTTCTGCCTCCTTCATGTGGCCATGAGACTGACCTCCCCAAAATGAATCGGGAGCTTGAGTGAAGTGTGCCATGCCCAGTCCAGCCCACAGCTGCCTCCCTTAAGAGATGTGCTTTTTGCCTCCTCTTAATTGGCTGGAAAAGGGATCATGCCCCAAGAAACTTGGAAGCTTTGTGTCAACCATGGCAGCGCCACACCACAATTTGGAAGACGAACAGGTTCCTGTGGGTCATCACTTGGAAAAGAGGTGCCCACGGATTAGGAAATTCTCAGTGTGGACTTTGCATAAGCAAGAAATAAGTGTCTTTTAGGGTTGAACCTTTACTCATTTTGGAGTTAATTACAGCAGTTTAACTGATACAACCTGAACTAATACCTTAGCTAATACAAATAATCCTGAAAACTTTCATGTGGAAAGTCACTCTTGTTTTTTCTGGCAGTTTGGGCTTTATCGTAGCCAACTATGGGCACTGTCTAAAATACCACACCCCCACACCATGATGGGGCCAATGAAGAATTTGACCAAATAAGAAGACACTTCATAGTATGTCAATGAAATATTTTTCTTTCCTATCTGTACAAATTGACCTGAGATCTTAATGGCAGAGCCTCTTAGATTGTAATTCTCTGGATCACAATAGTCTGAATATTCAAGAACTATTAATATCTGTGTAATGCCAGTTAGTTTTTTCATTACCCTGCATCTCTCAGGGTAACGTGTCTTATTTGTCAGCATGGAGCTCTGCAAGAACAAAGAAAAAATTTGCTTTTGGAATAGTTTTGCCTATTCATCCAGAATTTTTCTTGACATACTGTAGAGGGAAGCTCCTTCTGGTGTTCAACTGCTCTGGCTGTTGGCAGCTTGCAACCTCAGGTGATGCATTTAGGTAGGACAGTGCTTTCCTAGGTAATTTGTGTGATAGGAAGCAGGTGGCTACATTTGAAGACTTGGCAGAGACAATGCAAGAATAATCTCTGTAAAGACCATATGTTTTGGTGCTTTTTCTAAAGCAAGCAACTAACCACGGAGACAATATTTTAAATGATGACTGGAGCTAATGAGAGGAAAAGGAGAAAATAAGTAGCTACCTCAAGACCTCAAAGTAAATGAAAAGTTTAAGAGCAGATCAAAAGGACTTTCTATGAAAGTTCTCGTCTAGCTTTAGACACAGAACATTAGGCAAACACAATGCAAATCTTCCAAGATTTGGGGGTCCAGGAAGTAAATTTCCAATGGGGAGTCCTAGCTGTTGAATCACATCCCTTAACCATTACGAAGAGGGTTTTTCGCATCCTCACAGTCAAGAGGACCCCCCACATTTAGAACAATCCTCTCACTTTTGTGCTTTTTCTGTAGTCTGGCTTCAAACAGCTTGACTTACAAAAGTACCACGAAGGCATGCCGGAGTGTGTGTGTGTGTGTGTTTAATTTTTCCCCAAACATAGCATTATATATATATTTTTTTATTTCAGCATAATATGGGGGTACAGATGTTTAGGTTACGTGTGTTGCCCTTGCCCCCCCTCCCCCCCTCAGTCCAGGTTTCAAATATGTCCATCCTATTGCGTGGTGCACATTGCACTCTTTGTGTACACATAT
>CAUYSK010040423.1:0-77362 GCA_963575035.1 Avahi laniger | reverse complement strand
ACCTCCTGCTCTCTGAATCCCCACGGGCCCAGGCCAGAGCCACCACCAACTCGGAGCTGCCCACCTGCCTGGACAGCTAGGACTTCCAGTCAGTTCCAGTCCCCCTGGTGTACCCTGGACACACTGTCGACACAGAGTGATGGCGAAGACCACGGCGTGGTTCCAACCCTGCCCTTACCTAGAGTCAGTTCCTAACCATCTCTCACTCTCGGCTTTCTCGTCTGTAAAGATGAGGGTGATGACGCTTTCCTCATAGGGCTGTCATGAGGGTCGAGTGCCGAGAGGATTACAAAGCACCCGGAGCAAGCCCTGACATCCTGTAAGCTCGCAGTGGATGGTAGTGTTCGCTATTACAAAACAGGCCCCTCCAAGGAAAACCTCACGTATTATCTCTCTAGCCCTCGCTCCAGGGACAGGGCCCAGCATATAACAGTTGCCACGCAAATGTTTTTAAATGAACGAATAATGTGAAGTGCGTGCAAGATTGTCTCAACTCCCCAAATCCTGAAATACAAGTGTAGATAGAACATAGCTTCCCGAGGAAACACAGAAATAGATAATTAAAAAGTGTAAGTACTGAGTTTCCTCCCCAAACAGAGCCTGCGACAATGGCTATGAGCAGGTGGTTGATTCCGGGAAATTGTCCTGAGGATCAGGCGTGGGGTAGGGAAGTGAGGACGAGCCAATTCAAGCGGGTGTTTTCAAGGTGACCCTCACTGTGGGCAGCTGGGACTCAGCCCCCCTTGGCCCTCTGGGGTTATAGGGGGCACCACAGAAGGCACCACGGCCACCCCCTCCCCATTCACCACTCAGAGTTACCCATTGGGCTGTTCGTTCCCTCACACGTCTAAGTTTGCAACTGTGTCGTCTTGGCTGAGTGGCTGGGTGCCCCCCCACCCCAAGAGCCTCCAGGGGCAGAGGCTCCCTGGGCCAGGAGGCGAGGGGGATGCAGTGTCCCTGAAACAGATGCTGTCAGGTGACATGTGCATGCCACCTGGTTGCTGTGGCAAACAGCTGGGGTAGAAAGGTGGGTCGAGAGCACATGAGGTGGAAAGAGAGAGGGCAAGGAAAGGCCACGAGGTAATACGTAATCCTTTAAAACCCTTAATTAAGTCTAAAGCAGAAAGATTAAAGTCACTTCAAAAAATATTTTCTTGGTAAGAGTCCCAGTTTTCTTCTACCTCTCCATTTTTCATTACTTCCAGCAGCAGCGACAGCCAGCGCCTTTTCTGTTCTTTTCCACTATTTACAATGAAACCAAGTTTTTATTCGACCTTGAATTTCTCGTATATGTGAAATAAGTAAAGGACGTCGCAGTGACACGGAGTCGCGGATGTCGGTGAGGGCTGGATGAGCCCATTGGTTCTGTGACTCACCGAGCTCACAGGTGCGTTCTCAAGAGGGACCTGTTGCTGTCTAACCTTGTCGTCTGTGCCGCGCAGTTAGCACCTTACCCCGTGTGGCTGTAGCTCTCATTGCCTGTAATGCACCCTCAGTACTTTATTTTATTAATAACAGAATCAATGCTCATATGCATATGATCGTTTAATCCCCTAATAATTTCACCTTTTTAAATCTTGTCTCCTCAACTCAGAAATAGACCAGGTCTTACATTTCTTTGATTCTGAACTCAATGCTGGATAAATAGTAGTTAGACAAATGCCAATTTTTTAACATGAATTGTGTATATCTTCATTTTATTAGTCATTCAAACCTGTCAACTCATTAGCAGAACATCCATAGGTGTGCAATAATTATGAAGTCCAGTTACTTTTATTTTTGCCAACTCTCAGTCATATAAAAGACGTAGATTTCACTCCCCCACTCCCACCCCGGCCAATTTTATTGCTATGAAGGTACATTTGCCAAGGTGCAAAGATGGAATAAACTTCATTTAAATATTAGGCATTTGATGAGCAGGCCTCGGTTCATATTGTCACTCTGGGAAACTCTGCAAATGTTAGGGCAGGCCTGACTCCGTGGTTCAAGGTCTCTGTCTACAACATGGGAACATCTGCACTGACCAAGCATTTTCTTCACTCAGAATCTTTCTCTGTCTCTTTGTAGGATGATACCTAGCCCATCTAGGAAGAGGGTTAACATTTCTTGTCTTCTGGGGTCATCAAAGGAAGTTCTTTTTACAACATCCAATGGATCACAGCAGATCGTGACTTACCTTATGAAACATTTCCTGAACTAGATGCAGTTAACAGTCTTGGGCCGTCGTCATTTGAACCTCAGGATGGCTTTTAGAGGTCTGCCATCTCTGGTTTATCTCTGCAGCCTCCTCATCACCTAGGTCCTAAATTTATGAATGAGCAGCCTGTCTGACCAGCTGCCATTGCTTTCTCTATGGCACTGGACCACAAGACCCGGTACCTGCCGAAGATCATATGATGAAACCAAACCGATACTGAAGGCAAGGTTTTCTAAATGATCTCGGTCTGCTGTAGTCGATCAATTTGAAAAATCAGGTCCCTTAGAAAAATAGAGTGTCGATAAGACACTTGGGGGTAAAGAAGAGAATGCAAGCGTTGGGTAAGACTAAAACCCTGATTTCCAAGGCCCTGTGACCAAGGGCATCACCTCCCAGGACATAACAGACCTCTTCAGAGAGGTGATTTCATGAAGTGAGTTGATATAGATGCATCACTCCTGTACACTACTTCATTCAGTTCTCAGGATTTAGTCAGATTCTATGGTTACCATCATCATGCCCATTGTATAGATGACTATACTGAGGCTCGAAGCAATAATGATTCTAGTCCCACAGATGGCAAGGAATAGAGGTGAGAGAGGTGTGATGCGAGCCCAGGTTTCTCTGAGTCCAACCCTGTGCTCTTAATGACTGTGCTGTACTCCAGCAAACACTACTCAAGCCCCTCTCGCCCTCTCTCTCATGGAGGGAGGGATTGATTATCCTGATAGCAAAGGAAACGCAAAGGACAGTGTAGAGAACATGACCAAGGGGAGGCATTGGGACGCAATTGCAAACTAATACAGGAATTGAGGGGATTTAGCCAAAAGACTTAGTGACTGCCGCCCACAGAGCTGGGACAGCAGCTAGGCATGCTCGTGGGGTGCACCACGCTTACGGAAGGGTCTGGGTGCAAATCGCCAATGCCATGCTTAGCTATGTGCGTGTGACCTGAGATAAACTGATCTACATCTCTGTGCCCCACTCCCTGTGAAATGGGAATGACTCGTGAGAAAGTTGTGAGGATTAAGTGCGGTTGAGCGCACGATGCCCGAGGCACAGTAGACGCACCTTGCGAAAGGCGGCTTATTTCCCAGCGCTTCGCTGACTTGCCGTTGGAATCCCACTCCCTCTGGCCTTTCATTCACCCTGGACGTGACAGAGGCCAAGCTAAGGCCAGGGGGAAAGTGGCGTGTTGGTAGCCACCCCTCCTGCTCTGGGCACGGCTTCCGGAGCTGGAGGAAGCCCGCTGCCAGCTCCCTCCGCAGTCTGGCCACCAGCTCTGAGCTCTTCCGAGGCCACTCCCCCAGGAGAGGCCGGCGGTTGCCGTTTTGTAAAGTGGCAACCTGGAGACGTGGCCCGACAAAGCAGCAGCAGCAGGAAGCAGCAGAGCATCTTCATGCTGCCCCACCCATGCAAAGAGAGGTCCAGAGTGTCCTTGCTAAGTGTTCTGCAGCACTTTGTGGAATGTGACTGTCCCCCGGGGTCCCTTCCTCCTGGCATCGGGTCCCACAGCTCGGTTTGCCTCTGCAGTCTCGGTTCCTCAGAACTCCCCTGACACCGCCCCACGGACGCCCCAGCACCGAGGCCCGGCTGCCACAGCCACTCACGACAGCATCGCCGCCTCCCCCCTCGCATTCCCAGGGAGCCCGTGGGGCCTGTCTGAGCCTCCGCCATCCCGGCCACTCGTCGCTGGCACCCAGATTGCCCTTCCCAGGGCGCCCTGTGTCAGAGCTGGGGCCCGGCTGGAGGAGAAAGCAGGCCCCGGTGAGTTATGAGGCTGTAATTCCATCAAGGGCTTCTGGAGAGATCGTAAACTCATGCCCCACGTCTCCCTGGTCCCCCGGCCCCTTTTCTCCTCGGAGTGATTTACGAGCCTATAATTCTAAGGCGGGACTGCTTCTTATTGCACATAATCCAAATATTTTCATAAAGCAGTCTCGTTCTTTCTCCTGGCTTCCAGTTTCCTCCCTCGCAGCTAGAAAGCAGCAACAGCGTCGTCTAGTGGCCGAGGCCCGGGCGGGCCCCTGGGGGTAGGTACCAATCACACCCCTTTTGCTTGGTGAAAGGAGGGACGATCCCTGCCCTGACACGGCCGGTGGAAACCCAAGTCATGCCCCAAACCAAGTGGACATGGAGGGCCTTTCTGGGGTTCTGGGACATGCAGATGTTGGCCAAGAGGGACTTAGGAAGCTTTGACTTCTCTGGCTCCAAGCCCTCAGCTGACAAGCGTTTGCTGGGCCCCCAGGGTGCGGTGCTGTCTGCAGATCCCGTGAGTCACCTTGCCCAGCCTGTTTCTGCCCTTCACATCCCTTCCCGTGCTAAAGAGCACGCCTGACCGTGTTCACCCTCATCACAGCCCCTCCTGGCCCAACACGCCACCTTGAGGCCAGTGGAACCAACGTAACGTTTATTACCTGACATGACAGCTTATATTTACACTTTTACTATCTGCCTCTCTCACTAGGATGGCAGGGACATTGCCTGGTTGGACTCAGCTGTGTTATCTGGACCCACACAAAAAGTTTGTTGAGTGAAGAATGAAGGAAGGAAAGAGCAAATGAATGACCACATGAGGCGGCTTGGTGGTCTATAGCATCGACCCCAATAGATGACGGAGAAACAGAGGCTTGCCTGGGGGTGTCCAAGCCCCGAGCTTGAGTGGGAACGATGGTGGGAATGGTACAGGAACCTTCCTGCCGTCTTTCCCTTATCTCTGGCTTTGCTTTGGGTGGAGGCTCAGAGTGGCGTGGCTGTGTAGAAGGAGGAAGAGGGTGAAATTCTTGGAGCTGGCACTGGGACAGGGCCAGAGAGATAAACCCCTGAATGGTAATCCATTCTGCCAACCGTGCTGAAGGCCCATGGTCAGCCTGCTCATGCCCTTCATGGGAAGCTAGCATGGTGATGTGCCATCACTGCGGCCCGGGGACCTCTGTCCCTGGGTTAGAGACGACAACCAGAGCTGCAGTCATGCAGGGTCATGGCCACCTTCTCCAGCCCAGACCCCACCTGGGGCCCAGCCTCCTCCTCCCTCCCTCCCCACCCTTCTGACTTCCGCCAGTGCCTGGCTTTTCTCTTTAAGATCTGCTCACATTCCCCTCGGTGGTGGCTGGTAACTATGGAAACTACAATTAGGCTGTTTTGCTCAATGTCTCTAAAAATTGCCAAGTGCAGGCAGCAGCAGCCTCTGACTAATCAGAGACCTGGCCGAGCTCTTTTGTGTGTTCTCTTAGGACACACCCTTTGTGGGGCCCAAGATGATGCTCTGGAAACTATTTGTGACAAAGGACGTTTCTCTTCTTTAAAGTTTCCAATTCACTCAAGTCCAATATTTTTGTAAAATACGATGAAAGCAAATTAGAAACAAAATGTTTAAAAAAGATATACAACATTCAGGCCCCAGTTTTATAGTGGTAAATTTAATAGACATAAGATTACTCATGTAAATAGCTATAAAAGTTTCTCAAACACGTACTCGCAATTTCTGTACCGTATCATCGTAGGTCAGTGTCAGTTTGTAGACAGGCTCCAGTCCACAGACCACACTTTTAGCTGTGTCCTGGAGCGCCACTCAGGGCCTCGCCCCAACCCAGACTCATCTCTGACCAATTCTGTTGACCTTGTCCAGCTTGGGCCTGTACCCAAAGATGCCTCAGGGTGGAGGATGGGGCTTCTCTAGGGGCCACTGACAACCCATGGAAATGTCTGCACTTGAACTTGAGCAAATGTGTGCAAGGGCAGCAGCTGCAGAGGCTTTGCCGTGTCTGGAAGTCCTCCCCAACGGCCAGGGGTCTGCGTTGGATGCAGTGGCACAGGCTAGGGATCATTCAGAGGGGACCTCGCTGAGTTTGCACTGCGCTACAGTTCACCAAATAGGCCCCCCGCTTTCTTCATGCCTTTTAAAGAAAAGAGATTACTGTTTGCATGACCCGAATGGACATCCATCATTTTTTTTAACATGACCTCTAAGTCCCCTTCCTATTTTGTGCAATTGAAATATACTTTTCATGTGTGCACAAATATTAAGAATGCAGCTCTAAGAATTTTTACACATGTACACCACCCAGATCAAGATATAGAATACCTCCAGCACTCCAAAAAGTTCCCTCATGCCCTTTCCTAGTAATGCTGACTTTCTCCTGTCTCCGTCCCCCACGCTAACAACTATTCTGATTCCTATCACCGTAAATCACCATAAATTAGTTTTGCACAGATTTGTATAAATGAAATCAAATAGTGTCCACTCCAGTTCTTCACTTCTTTCACCGAATATCATGTCTGTGAGACTCATCCACGTTGTGGGCAGGTATCGCTGGGCTCTTCCTTAGTGCTGTGTTGTGTTCTGTTGCTGCTGTGAACCTCCTCGTACAGCTGTGTGTGTGCACACACAGTTCATTTCCTTCAGGTAAATATCTAACGGGAATTGCTGGAGCATGGAGTGGGCATATGTCTAAGTTTTTAAACAGACACTGACAAAAAGTTTTCCAAAGAGACTGAACGGACAGATTTGCATTTCCCTCGGCAGAGTGCGGTGTGAGAATTCAGGCTCCTCTTTGGAACAATCAGTTTGATCTGTCTTTTTCATGTAGCCATTCTGGTGGACGGATAATGGTATCTCATTGTGTTTGCAGTTTACAGTCCTCTGATAAATAATGATGTGAAGGACCTTTTCACATGATCATTGGCCATCTGGCTATTCTCTTTATTGTAAAGTTTTTGTTTAACTCTTTTGCCCTTTTTTAAAAAATTGGATGCTTTATCAGAGATATTATTAATATCTTCATCCAGTCCATGGCTTGACTGTTTACTTTCTCAATGATGCTTTTTGATGGGGAAAAAAGCTCTTATTTTAATGCAGTTCAACGTATCACTCTCTCTATTTATGGTTAACATTTTTGTGTTCTGTTTAAGAAATTTTTGCATACTCTCAAGGTCAGGAAAATATTCTATTTTCTTCTAGACACTTTGTTGTTTTATCTTTCACATATGTCTGTAATCCACCTAAATCTATTTTTGCATATGGTATAAGGGAGAGGACAGAGCTCATTTTTTCTACATGGGTATTAATTGCTCCAGTATCATTTTTTTTAAAGACCATCTTTTCCCCACTGAATTGCAGTGGAGTCTTTGTTATAAATCTTGTGGGTCTATTTCTGACTTCTCTATTCTATTTCATTGATTGGTCTGTTTGTCTCTCTTTGCATCAGTACCATACCGTCTTAATTACTGTAGCCCTATAGTAAGTTTCAAAAATCTTTGCTTCAACTTCTCTCAACAATGTTTTACAGTTTTTAGTGCAGAAGTCTTGCACACTTTTTGTTGGATTTATTCCTAGCTTTTTGATTCTAATGTAAATAGAACATTTGTATTACGATAAGAAACATATAACATAAAATTTACCATCTTAGTCATTTTTAAGTGTACAGTACAGTTGTGTTAACTATATGCGTATTGTTGTGCACTAGATCTCTAGAACTTTTCTGTCTTGCATAACTGAAACTCTATACCCATTGAACAGTATCTCTCCATTTCTCCTTCACCTACTCTGGCAACCTTTCTACTTTCTGTTGCTGTGGGTTTGACTACTTTAGATACCTCATATAAGTGGAATCATGTAGTATTTTTCTTCCTGTGACTGGCAAATTTCACTTAACACAAAATGTCTTCAAGGTTCATCCACGCTGTATGAGAGGATTTCCTTCTTTTTTTAATACTGGAGAATATTCCCTTGTACATCTATGCCACGTTTTCTTTACCTATTTATCAGTCAGTGGACGTTTAGGTTGCTCCCACTTCTTGGCTATTGTAAGTAATGCTTCAATGAACGTAGATGTGCAAATATCTCTTTGAGATACTGTTTTCAATTCTTTTGAATATATACTTTTGAAGTGGGATTGCTGGATCATATGGTAATTCTATGTTCAATTTTTTGAGGAACCTCCCTACTGTTTTCCATAGCAGCCACACCATTTTATATTTACATAGCATTCAAAAAAAAACTCATTGTCCAATTGTTTGTTGTTAGTATCTAGAAATAAAATTGATCTTTTTTTATATCAAGCTTGTGTACACTGATAGTTGCTAAATTCAGTTATTAATTTTAAAATTTTGTAGATTCTTTTGGCTTTTCTATGTATATAATTGTGACATCTATGAATGAAGATGGTTTTACTTGTTCATTTCCAATATTTACATATGTTATTTCTTTTTCTTGCCTTATTGAAATGGTGAGGGCTTCCAGCACATACCAAACAGAAGTGGGGATACTGTACATTTTTATCCCTTTTCTATGTTTAAGAAAGGCTCCTGTCCCATGAGCCTTGTTGGGAAGCACAGCCTGCCTCTCACCTAGAAGCTGAAAAGCCAGATGCTTATTTTCCCAGCTTTCTTAGCAGCTGGGGCAGCAATTCGGTCAATATCCCCAAGGGAAGCAGAAGGCACACTCAGATGGGATTCTGCGGAGAACTTAATGAAGGGCTATCTACAGAGATGTGGGCAGATTAAGGACCCAATAAAGGATGCCAAGGCATTCAGAGACTAACAGCAGTTGGAACCCATGTCCATGCCCAGGCCTGGAAGGGCAAGGGGAGGAAACAGTGTGACTCGAGCCTGGTGAGTTTGGAGCCTGGAAGAGGACCACCCAGGGGAGCTGACATCTTGGGAGGATGCAGGAACTGCCGAACGGCTACACTGCGGTGAGAAGGGAGTAAGAACGGGTAGAAATATGCTGGCTTCTCTCTCCTCTCACCCTCCAGTCTCCTACTGGGACCTCTCATTGATCCAGCTGAATGGAAACCAGAGGGCAAGGCAGCCTGGGAGGAGCGGTCCATGGGGACAGGGCCCTGGGGCACAGAAGGCTGGAAAAGGGTGGGGCATGGGCAGTGAGACGGGTATGAAAGTAACTGGCTTAGGCATGAGCACGCGACCTAGGCTTGGCCAACCTGAGGCAGTCCCCACCCCCAGACCACACACCAGAAGCCAGCAATACAAAGGAGCAGCAGTGAGGAGAATTTGTCCGGGTCATAGCAATAGGGACAGCACCGAGTTCAGGATCAGGGCCTGCCGTGTCACCCAAGCAAGTGAGGCATCTGGTGTGGCAATTCTACAAGCTTCCTAAGATCTGTTCAACAGCTTCCTCTTCTGTTCCAATTAGCCAGAGATAGATTAGCTCGGGCGAGACTAAGGACCTGATGGAAGCATGCCCCAATGGTGGGCAACTTATCTCAATGCCGGCAATACTTTAACAACATCACACTCTCCCCGATTCGTTCAACACTCATCAACTGATCATCCCACGTGACCCCCAGCCTGGGCCAAATCCGCACAGTGATGTCACCATCATGCCTCACTCTGTGCCCTGAAAGAGGCGGAAGAGGCTATGTTTTAGGGATAGTTAAGGCCGCAGGATAAATATGGAACATCTTCCTTAGCATAAATTTTACTTAACAATGTTTTTGGACAAAAATTAAATTAAATTTACAAATAAATAAAATAATTTTTATATTGAAACGGTCATATATATTGCAGAGTTAAATGCAAAATGTGTCAGACTTCTCAAAGTAAAACTTAGGCTGTCAGAGAAATTCCAGGTCGACCCAAAATATTAAGAAAAACCATGCCAGAGTCACTGACACATATGCCTGTGCTGTGGAAGATCTCTCCAGAACATCAGACTGCTCGGCGGGCTGAGGCTCCCCTTTAAAGTGCTACCGATAGAAAGAACGGCCGGTTATAATCTAACTATTAGGATTTAAATGCAAGTGCTGCTTTGAAATTAAAGAGCATGATTGGCTTTTATAAATATTTTTATTAATGTATTGTAAAAGGCTCAGTGAGAGTCTTGCGTGAGCAGCCTGGCCCTTGAGTGCTGGGCTTCTACCACTATGGCAATAACCTTTGGCTGCTACCGATGGGACAACACCCTCCTGGCCCCTGTATTAATCAGGGTTCTCTAGAGAAACAGAACTAAGAGATTTATTATAAGGAATTGGCTCACACTACAGTGGAGACTGAGACATTGCAAGCTCTACAGTCAGCAAGCTGGAGACCCAGGAGCGCCGATGTGTGGTTCCAGTCCAAAAACGAGCATGCTTGGGATCCAAGAAAGGCAGATGTTTCAGTGTGAGTTCCAAGGCAGGGAAAGATCAATGTCCCAGCTCAAGGCAGTCAGGCAAGCATTGGAGTTCCTTCTCGCTCAGCCTTTTTGTTCTAGTTAGGTCTTCAATGGGAGGGTGGGCAATCCGCTTTAGCCAACAGACACGCATGTTACTCTCACCCAGAAACACCGTCACAGACACATCCAGAATAACCCTTGGCCAAATGTCTGGGCACCCCATGGCCCAGCCACGCTGACACATAAAATGAACCATTACAGCCCCATGAGTACAAGAGTCTCAGTCATCCCCTCTCCTATACAACCTAGAAAAGCAAAAAAGACACACAGCTAGTCTGGGCTGCCTTTGATGCACCTGCCAAGACACCTGGTAGAATTGCCGTTTCTCCCCTGATCCCTTGAGGTTACAGCTTCCACGAGGGCTGTAGACTGCCAAACAAGTCTCATCTCGGCCTCCCCCCCACCAAGGTGGTGCCTAGGGTGACCAACCCACCCTGGTTTGCCCACGACTTTCCTGGCTTTAGCACTCAATCAAAGTCGTGTGTCGAGGCAATCCCAGGCAAACCAGGATGTTTGGCCACCCTAATGCAGTCTAATCTTGGTGGTGAGAGGCTACCAACCTTTATACCTCTCTGGGGGTAGGAATCCTTCCCTTCCTTCCTCCTTGATCTAGGGAAGAGGGATGGGAACATTAAAGTTTGTTTGCTTTTACTCACACCATCTCAGTCTATGTTGTACGTCTAAGGCCCACTCACTTAGAGAAAAAGGATATGCTTTTCATCCCACCTTTAGACCTAAAACGTTGGTTCTTAATCAAAGGAGCACAGTCAATGAGGGAGGTCGCTCCGGCTCCCTGCCCAGCCCCCTCAAGGACAAAACTGGGGCATGCTTTACTGGTACATGGTTGGAGGGGACATGGCCATTGTTCCCCAGGATCCTCCTGAGAGCTGCAGATTCTTGGGATCATTTTCGTGTTTCTCAAAATGCTCTCACATTGGCATCTGCTTTATGTTTGGCTCCTTCGAACCAAACACAGCTCCGAACAGGAGTTTTAATCCTATTCTACAGGAGCTTCAGAGCCATGCAATGTTAATCAGAAAAGATTTGGTCCCGGCCTCCCTGGAGGCCCCAGTCAATTCCCACCCCAAGGCAACACCACCACCAGAAACTCGCTGAACGGGGCCCTGAGCAAAGAAAGGGAGAAGAAGCTGGAGAGGGAGACAGAGCAAGACGGAGAGGGTTTTTCCCCTTTCTTTTCTTTCCCAGGTCATTTGGGGCTGCTGTGTTACTGCTGTTGGTTTGCATGTTTCCCGCATGGGCTGTGGACCTGCTTTGCGCATGTCTTCCAGGCCCACTGGGGTGGAGAGGGCCCTGGGCCCTGAGGGAGCCACGGTTGGCCTGGCCTTCCTGCTGTGACAGCGCTACCTCTCCCTGCTGCGTCCCGACCTGTGCCACATTTTGGGGACGATGTAATTGATTATTAACCGTTGTCATTGTTGCTGCTAATAGGAAAATGTGTACATGGTGCCCAATTCAAGAGGCACAAAAATGTCTCCCTCCTACCATGTCCAGCTCTCACTTCCCTTTCCAAGAAGCGGCCACCGCCATTGCCTATCTTTTCCCTTTCCAGAGACAGACCGTGAGTATTTTGTGATGCAATTATTCAGTTTGATGTTTGCAGGGGACACTGGCTTGAATTCAGTAAACAATAGCTTGAGGACCCAAAGCCTGTCTGGCTTCATGACAAAGCTCCAGAAACAGCGTTTTGTGTGTATGTTTTTTTGAGGGGTGGGAGAAGGCAGGGAAAGTCTATTGTCTCGAAGGAAAGACTGACATAGGGAAAAAGAGAGCTCAGATGAGAGAGTGGGAAGGAGAAGAGGAGAAAGATTGCTCTGTGTTGAAGTGAGCCGTCCTCCCAGCGCTCTCCCCAGGCAGAATGCAAACCGTGAGGTGAGCACTCCATGCCTCTCAGGGGCTGAGCTGGACTTGGTGAGTGTTGCAGCTGGGAGCTCCTGATCACTGCATTTGGGAGGAGGGGTCCACGGAGGGAATTTCAGCCCTGAGCAAAGAATGCTGGATTCTCAAGCCAGTGGCTTTTTATCTTGCTCACTATTTGACAGGCAAATCAATTCTTTCTTTTTTTTTGTAACAACTTCCACTCTCACTCTGATTAGCTCACGACTGGTGGAGAGGGATGCTTTTCTCTTAAGGCCACCTCCATGCTCTTGATTGGGGTTTCTGAGAAAAAGGAGGAGAGAACTCTAACTGCTTGTGCTCACGTTGGCTTCGGAAGTTCTAATGGTACCATACTAATGCTATGGTCCTGGAGAGGCCACCAGACGGAAAGATCTCTAGAAACTGAGCAATTAATATGCTACAATTCACCTTAAAATAAGAGAGGGCAAAGGAAGCAGCTGGCAAGAAGGGGCAGACATCGAGTGTCTGTCATGTGTTGGGAAAGGCAACCTGTTGAACACCATAAAAATAAAATGTGTTAACCTATCAGTTTACCGCCTCTCTCGCCCCCTCATTCAGACCTGCCTCTGTTTATACCCCAACTCCCCGATCCCTCCCAACCAACCCCACCCCACTCCTGCACACAAAAACTCTAAAGGAGAAATTTCCAGCCAGGTTCTCCGATCTCTGTGATGCAATCGAGAGAGTGGGCGGGTAGAATCAGAGAGGTTAGAGGCAGAGGCGAGCAGGGGGATTGAGCCAGAAAGGCTAAGATCCTATACGTAATTTAAAAAGTTAGAAAAGAGAGAGAAAGTCAGAGAAAGTGAGAAAAATCAAAAGAAGAGAGTTCGGGGGATTCATTTGTAGGTTCTGGAGAGGTGCAAGACAGAAGAGAGTTAATTGGACATTAAGAAGAGCCCTCAGTGTTTGCTGTGGGTCTAGGACTATATTCTCTTTACTTTTCTTAAAGAAATGCAAACAAAGGTTGAAATCCTTCTACATTGCCATTTGGCCATCGTCTATCTGTACCTCTTTAAGTGCAATTCCATACAAAGACTGAGCCGTGAGAGTCCACAACTATCCAGGTTACGTAAGCTGAGACTCATTTTGAACCTAAGATGCAAACCGCATGTAAAATTTCAAACTGTGTCATAGACTTGAGTCAAGAGCAAAGAGTGAAACTTCTCCATGACTACCTGGCTACCAGGGTCACATCTGTCAAAGGATATAGGTGGGTCAGGTACTAGCCAGAGGGGCAGAGCATTTACCTTGAAAGAATCTGAGCAGGCCAGATATTGGCATTCCCTCACTGTCTAGGAAGAATTCCAGTTTCTTAGTAGAGTCAATTTTATTGAGATTGGGATGAAAATGAATTTTTCATCCCAATAAGGAATTTTTTTTTTTTTTTTTAGTATTTTGATTCAGTGATCTCATATAATGCCACCTGGACCATCCTGTTCCAAACCCTGCGTTCTCCTGCAAACTGTAATGCTGGCTTCATAGCAGCTCCCTGATTTCTTTGACTTTGAGGTTTCACTGAATGGGCCACATGGGGCCTCAGGATTTATTTTGGTCACAGGTACGTTTATTCCTTAACGAGATGAAAAAGCAGTTTTGTTTTCAGAGTCTACTGTTGGTATTTGATGCTTTAAAATAAAATTGTGGCATCTGACCCTTTTGAATCCAGTGAAGCTCAGATAATTATGAATTTAAAAACAGTTTCAGCAGTGATATACAAAAATTTAAAAAAGTAGAAAAGGACTTCTCTCTTTTTCTTAAGTCACCCCCATCCTATTTTGTCCCAACATTTTATTACGAAAAAAGTAACACATAATGCAAAGTTGACAGAATTTTGCAGTGAGCACACATATACCCACCAACTAAATTCTTCTATTACCATTCTTCTCCATTAACATGAATTATCATGTTTCTGTCCATCTATGCACTCCTCTATCCATCTATCAACCCATCCTATTTTTGATGCATTTCAAAGTAAATGCAAATATCAGCACAATCCTCCCTAAATATTCCCTAAATACTTCAGCATGGATGTCATTAACTAGATCTCAAGATTTGTTACAGATTTCCTTTATCTTAAAGCAAAATTCACATAAAATGCATACACCTTAACTGCTGACAAATGCATACACCTATTGTAACCCAAATCCATATCAAGGTATACAACTTCGCCATCATCCCAGAAAATTCTCTAATACTCCTTCCTCATCAATTCCCTCACGCCCACACCTCAAGGCAACCACTTTCCTGATTTTTTTCTGCAATAGATGGTCTTAGTCTGTTCTAGAACTTCGTATAAATAGAACCATACAGTATATTCTATTCTATTTTAATTGAAAAATAAACTAATCTTTAGCCTCCTTCAGTGTAGACAACACTTGGATGTTTTTCCTTGCATGGATCTAGAAAATGGGAACGTTGCTTTCTGCCTTAAAGATCGAGGTTCTTAGGTCATCAATCCTTATGCTGGAGGGATGCCGCCCATAGGCTGAAGGGGTTTAGTAGATCTGTCCAACACAGGAGAGGCCTGGGAGAACACTGAGAGTGTATAGGGTGGGTGAGTCTTGTGTTGGGTCCCCACAGCCCTTCCCTCATTCATCAGCACCTGGATCTTCCGGAGCTTCCAGGATCTGCTTGGGGTGAAGTTGTGGTCAAGGTTAGGAAGCAGGGTGCAAAAGCCAGTTGGCCTCATAGAACCCCAGCCTGGATTCCCATTGGCTTCATCTGTTTGGCATGGAGGATTGTGGGCATCTCATCTTGGGTTCTCCAACCTGGCATCATAGCTGAAATGTGAGGGCTCTGCGGAATTTGCAACTAGGGTGGTTGCCTCATTTTCCTTGTGCGCGCTGCAGGAGGGAGGCACCCAGGGTCTGCCTTGCTGTAATGTAAGACCACTCACCAGCACAAAACAGGAAGCAGAGGAAAGTAAACAGACCAAACTCTGAAACGCGTTCATCAACGCAATCTGTCTTCTGAATGTTTATGCAGCAAGAGAGCGTCGGGATGCAACTGAGCGGAAGGAACTAATCAGCTATCTCCGATGACAGCATTAAGGAGGAGAGAAGAGGCAACCAGATGACAGTGTCAGCCTCCACTGACGAGTTGGGGCAGGATGCAGAGAGCTGTCAGCTCCAGTCACATCACCTCCCCGTACACGGCTCTTTCCCATCAGTCACTACTGCCATGGGTTCTGGTACAGTGGAACCTTATGATGACGACAGTGGTGGGACAGTGGTGGCAGTGATGAGAGTGACAACGGTGATCATCACACAGGGATTTGAGAGAAGATGCTAAAGAACAGAGTACTTCCAACTGAGAACACGTTCCAAGTGTTTCCAGTACGGCCAAATGCGTATCGAGCACCTACCATGTTGTAAATACTGTTCGGTACTATGGATGCTAAGATTTGAAGATCTGGTGAGTTCACAGAATAGAGGTACACTGGCCAGCCCATGCTGAGTCCAAATCACACTGGCCATAAAATGAGAACTTTTTGGAAACTCCTATGCCTGTATCTTAGGGGTGGGTGAAACTGGGTCTTCACAGCCAAAGCTAACCTAGAGAAGCGTGAATGTTAACCCATGTGGGTCAAAGAGGAAGAGATAGAGGAGAAGGAGGAAAGTAGCAGGAGAGAGCAACTCTCCCTTGCATGGCTAATTGAAATTAGCTTAATGTTCACAAATATTAAGGCCCAGATCCTGCCTTGATAGGGCCGCAGGTGCAGAGATCACTAAAGGGAAGAGTCACAGGCTCAGTGTTTCTGATTCGGAGCTAATAAGAATGCTAATGGAGGTAATTAGAGACCAATTGATTAACAAGGATGGATTGAGGAGTGTCGTGGGTTGATATACATTAAAGCTTGAGGACCATGTGTCCCGCAGGCAAGAATCAAACTGTGAAATCCCCAGCTTGGAAAGATAGAGTGGCGAGGCCCAGAGCCCTGCGCCTTCAGCTAGCATGTGCAGCCAATCCACAGCGACTGGTAGTGGGGGAGGCACCATCAACCTGGAGGCTAAGGGCCAGCCGGTGAGAGGGCATAACAGATACATTTTCTCTATGTCCTTTTGACTGTAAAATCCCAGTCTTGATCCTAGGTACTCCTTGGATGCTCAATCAACAAATAACAACAATTCTGTACCTTGTCCCAGGAAATACCCTCTCCTAATCTAATTGAAGGGCAGTAGCTTACTTTCTTTCTACTTCTCCACCTGCTTCATTTCCCCTTCTCATTAGACACAAAAACAGCAAAGAGAAGAGTGATGAGTATTTAAAAACTAAAGCAAGAGGAAGGGAAGAGCGGCGTGAGCGTTACGTGCCCCCGTGCTCTGGCTGTATAATCAAAGCACACACGATCACCATCCTCAAGGAACTTACTATCAAGGGTCAGGCTGGGAAACAAACTGGAAGGACCCAAAGTGTTTCAGATGGGGTATATGAGATAGGGGATAAGGGGCTGTTCCGAGCTCCAAGGGGAAATGTCAAAGCCAAGAGCTGCTCCCAGGCTTCCATGGTATAAATCTAAATTGAAAGCCCTCCAGGAAAAACCTTCTCGAGGACTCATCCACCCTTCCCCCACCTACTTCCACTTTTCCTCACCCAAGTCCTAGTCTCATGCGGCCTCTGCTGCTGGCTCCATCTGTCCACTGTCACACTTTCCCCAGCTCTGTCCAGGACTCTCATCCCCCAGGGGAGAGCCTCGAGAGGTCCCCACACGTGTGCCTCCAGTGAGCTCTTTTTCTACATGCCACCTCCTGGCTTTCTGTCGTCCCAGCCCTGAGACAGCTGTCCAGCTATCCAGGGGGAGCTCTGAAATCATCCATGTTTGGGACACCAGGTGACACAATCACATGCCTCTGAGGGGAGTGCCATGGGGAAACAGCCCAAAGAGGGCTCAGTGGCTGTGCCCACAGAGGGTCAGTTGCACTCAGCTCACCAAGTCCTGGCCCTGGATATACTCTCCCCGGGGTCCTTATGGCCTGACCATAAAATAGCTTGCTGAGCTTTTGTCGATCATCTCGCCCCATCTTGCCCCCATCTGCCTGTTTGTCTCTCTGTCACTATTTCATGCTCCCTGAACATTGACGGAGGCAGAGGTAACTCTGAGCAGGGACCCCCTGCACTCCCAGCAGCTGTGGTTCAAAGCACCTTGCCTTCCTTGACAATTTAAAGAGCAAGAACTGTCATATTTCTGTGCTCAGTGAAGCATTGCCAATTAAGTCTCTCTGGAGACATTGCCTCTTTGGAGAGCCACCCACAGGAGGGCTGAGTCTCCAGGGCTGAAAACCAGGAATCCCTATAGACACCAGAGCTGATGTAAGAATTCACCTTCTTCCAGGCATCTGAACCCTTAACCAGCATGTCCTGGTTAGAACCTCACAAACACACACACAGGCACGTGCATACACGCACATGCACACACACATGCACACGCACACACACACATGGACACACATGCCAGGCCCCACTGTCATGGCAGACGCCGTAACCCCCAATCACTCCTCTCCACCTGAGAGAGTTCACAACGAGACCATTGCCCAATAAGAAGCTACGAAGTAAAATTTGTAATTTCCCAGTGACTTATAGTTTTCTCATCCACATCAATGTCATCCATCTCATGAAGGACACTCCTGAAGGGCCTGACAGCTCTTTATCTTGGGGAATTCTGCGTCTGTTCAAGTCAGCTCGCAGTTATTCTAATGTGGCAGACGGGGATCCAGTCCTAAAAAAGAACATCCCTCCAAATCACCACTCACAGAATTTGAAAGGTGTGGTGAGATCTTGTGGTAGATGCTTTACTTATAACAATATGAAAATGGGTTTCAGTTCCCTGAACCATGGTGGCTCCTGGGATGTGGTCAGGGGGCAGGGCAGGAAGTGTGCTGGGATGAGGAGGAGCAGTGTGGGGACATTTCCCAGGGGATGGGTAAGGGTCAATAGTGTTGCTTCCTTCCCATGGGAGCCCAAGGAGGGACCCTCCCACCTAGAAGGGGGAGCTAGAGGCTCCAGGGGAGGCTGAAGGCTGAGGCTTTTCCTCTTGTGGAGGAAGTCAGGAGCTTGTGGAGGTGAGCAGAGTTTGGGGAGCCCCAGCAGCAAATCCAGAGGGGACCTCAGAAATGGTCTCTTCCACCCAAGCCACAGGGGCCAGGACGTGAGAAAACCCACACAGTCAGTGGGTACGAGGACTGGGGCTGGGCCTCGCCACTTCCCGTTGTAGCTCCTTCCCCCACAGTGCACAGACGTGCCAGTGTGCCATCTTACCCTGATGAAACACCTGTGACAGAAGCCTCCCTCATTGTGACAAGTAGAAAAGGAAGATATTAGCCATGTCTCCCACCACAGGACAATGAATGAGTTTCTCTTTTCTCCTTTGGACAGAGGGTCCTATGTGGTCACATCTGCACTTCCTCCAGGTACACAGAAAAATCCATCTCTGTGGCCAGCACAACCAGCAGGAGTGCACCCCACAAGAATTTTGGTAGAGAGAGTCCCTGACTACCTAGAATTAATGGTGCTTGGGGCTTTGCCTCACTCCTTCCCTGATGCCTACTGTCACTGTCCAATCCTCACCAGACTGCGAGCCCCTCAAGGACAGGGACCGTGTGCAACTCTCTTTGATGACACAGGGCCTAATCCAGTGAACTCCATGGGCAGGTGCTGGCTATGTGTTGACTCAAGCTGGATTGGATCAGCCAGTCAACAGCAACTGGCTCTGTGATGACTTGGATACATCAACAATGACACCTGGAAAAGACAACACTTTGGCTGGGCTGCAAGGACAGAGAAAACAGATTAGAGGGCTGAATCAACAGGGGGAAATGGTCTCATTTGAGGGCCAATGACAGTTCAAAGGAAATAAATTTTCCAACATTCATAGCAGTTTTAGGATACCTATTTGCCCATGTGTACTCTAGAGAGACTGCAGGTTGAGTCACAGAAACAGGGCAGTAGCTTGGGAGAGTCACGTGGCCTAAACCACATAAATGCAAGGGCTGTGATGCAGATCTTGAGGAAGTTCAGAAATCAGAAATATTGGGCTTGGGAGAGGCCTCAGGAGTCATCTGATGACCTCCTCTGACAGATGAGAGATCATTGGCTGGAGAGGAAAAGCAGAGATCGAGCGAATCACACCTGGGCTGGAGCCCAGGTCCCTTGCACCTGTCTCCGCAGCTGATCCCTGCTCCATCCCAACCCACAGGGATGAGGCACAGCCGCCACTGAACCTTGAGATCCTGAAGCCTCAGGGCCGGGACCTGTGCAGACTTCCCCTGGGCTGAAGCAAAGTGGCCACCTAACCACCTGACAGAACTCGGGTAGAATCCAAGCTGGGCTTCAGAGAAGAACAGAGCGTTGGAGAGAACCAGGTCCCTCTTTTCTCCCCAGTGCCCACTCCTGGATTCCTCTAACTCACTACCATGCACCCCCCCACACACAAATCTGCTACACAACAGAAAAAATAGAGGAAACAAACTAGGTTTGGGGACCAGCTGAGCAAGAGATGGAAGAGGGTGAATTAAGGAGTCCTTCAAAAAAGGCCTATTCAGCCAACGAGAATTGCCCAAGGCTGTGCCCAGGATAGGGGTCTAATGGGGAACAACAAGTGTCCCTCTGCATTGAAGGCCTTCACCCTCAGGGCTCTTTACTCCCTTCTCCTTTTCCCACCTGGAGACAGAAACCCAATGTCCTCCTGTGGTATAGCTCAGGGGGGCAGGGTGGCAGGTCGGGGCCATGCAGAGGGGGAAGGGTCCTCAGCACTGCCTTCCTCCAGATGCTCAGCATGGCTCTGTCTCCCCAGTCACAGCCAGCAACAGGAGCCCCACCTTAAGGCCAGCTAGTGTGGCCAGCCACAGAGCCTCCCAGTACTCCTCAGGCCAGAGAGCAGATGGGACTCCATGGTGAGGTGCAGAAGCCCCCAGGAGCTGGTGCAGCAGGTAAGGGATGAGCAGGTTCCTACGGGCTGGTGTCAGGAAGCCTTTCCACTCTGGGGTTGCACTATCCACAGGGCCAGGTGTGGCTACTGCCACCTCGTCCTTCCACCTGTGTCCCCTCCTGCCTTCAGGGATACAGCAGTGTGTAGTTGAGAGAGCACTGGACATGGAACTCTGGGCGTGAGGTCCAATCCCAGCTCTTGCCCCTACCAGCTGTGTGCTCTTGAGCAAGACTTCCAACACTCAAGCCTCAATATCTTCATCTAGAGAGGGAAGATAATACCTTCTTTCTCAGGTTCCTCATAAGGACCAAAGGAAATACTGAAACAAACATGGCGGTGACCCTTGGCCCATGAAAGGTGCTCCTCCTTAAGTGCTTCATTTCCTTGGTCCTCCTTTGATGGCCTCTAGAAGGCTTAGCATCGCCCTTGCGAGTCCCTTCCCCAACCTGTGACTCAATGAGGAAAGAGGGGACAGGGCAAATAGTAACCCTTCCTGAGACCTTGCAACAAGCCAGACACCACGATCAAGGTTTCTAAGGATCTCCTGTGACTCTCTCGCACAGTTTTTAGGTGGGGGGAGCTATGATTCTGCTTTCAAGCATGACTCAGAGGAAAAAGGAGATGAGTGTTCAGGCGAAGAAAGGGAATAAGAGCAGAGGAGACCATCGCCCTGGGGCTGCTCCACAGACTCAATTCTGGGTCTGGACTCTGTGTGTGAGCAGAGGACGGGGGACGTTGGGCACACTGGCCATCTCTGTACCTCCACAGGCAGGGTTATGATGAAGCATGTTTGATGACAGATATTTGTTATGGAAATTACCTAATGAGCTACAAGATAATTATCTAGCACAAAACAGAATTATCATAAATATTACAAATTAAATTAGGTCGCTTTTGCTAAATCAAACAAATAATAAGAATGATTGAAATTCTGTTAAACCAAAGGATTCCAGACCACTTTGGTTCCTCAAGATGTTCTTGTTGATTTCTGTGTTTATTTTGGACCATGTGCGCTGGAGATGAAGAAATTGATCTGGTCATCTGTCAGTCCAAGTGTTTTAATGAATTTTTCCCCAAGAGTAAAACGAATCTATGCAGAGAACGTGGGATACAATCATCTGCATCAGAGAAGTTTCTTTGCAGTTCCACATTTCAAAGTGACTCTAGGCTTGGTTCTTTGGCAAAATTACATCATCCTCTACTTTTAATGTGCTGATAGAGATGGATTTTCACTTTTGACATTTTTACCCATAGCTTGAGAGAAGAATATTTTCTACTGGGATTGGCTGGAGTGAATGAGATGGTTTTCTTTGTCATCATTAAAATGTTGAAGGCCTGCTTCAAATAATGTATTACAGAAGAAACTGGTCTTCTCTCTTTCAATTACTGGGAAATCACCCTCTCTCCTTTTAGGCTTTCAATTCAGCTACTATTTGAAATAATCAATATTTTATTTTCAAACAAAAGCACTTAGACAGTTTCATTTTCACCAGCACAGAATCGAATTGAAAAAATCATTTTGGAAGCTGCAGACTTTTGTGTGGAGACTGTGCTCTGTGTCTACTATACTCTATCCTGTTACTAAGCACGGAGAAAAACTCTATTTCCCAGGCTCCCTTGACCATGCCTGGGCCATGTGAGCGAGCTCTACCAGTAGGATGTGAATGTGATGAAAGCCATTTCTGAGCTGCGACCGAGATAGTGGGTAAGTCAGTTTGTCTTAAGCAGAGGTTCACATTTGGGAAGATAAGGATGAGAATGAGCTTTATTTGGCACTGTGAATGCCAGGCAATTGCAAGCATTTTACATGGATTATTTCGTTTAATCCACAGAACAATTTATAATACAGGTGCCATTATTAGCATTTTTAATTAATAGGTGTTCAAATGAAAGCTTGAAAGGGATTTTAAAAACTTCTGCAAAGTGACACAGCAAGTATTTGGAAAATCCGGGATGTAAATTTAGGCAGAATGAGTTCAGGGCCCTTTGTCTCAGACACTACACTCTAATGCCTGCATAGTAAAGCCAAAAAGAGATGGCAGATGTGTGGAAAAGGTAAATTGGGGCCCTTTGAGATCGATTTGGATGTCATGCTAAAAAATTTTTTTCTTTCAGCAATGTCATTTTTAAGAAAAGTATGTGCTAGCATTTCCTTTTGGTAATTGAGACCAAGAGAAAAGAATAGGTGTGCATCTATAGAATCTTGTCTGTTTCATAATAGCTGTCATCAAGGTTACAAAACCCAAGCTCTGTTTAGGGGAAGGGCCCAGTAAATCCTATTTGGGGATATTTTCTTGAAGATGATATGTCAGGCAGACTGGGGAGGAAGACCAAGAGCTAGAGGAGAACTGGTAAGAGATTCACTGACATCATTTATGTGCTGGCCCCAGGGGTTTGCACGGGAAAAAGAGGCTATAGGAATTGGAAGAACAGGGAGGTATGATGGAGAATGTGGAGGAGGAATTCAGCAGCCTTGGGGACGAGGGGATGCATGGTGGAGTTAGGGTGACTGGGAGAAGGATGAAACTATGCTTAGAAATACTAAATGTCAGAGGAAGAACACAAGCTTAGATTTCAGCTCTTGGATTGCAGCTGACCAGGGGCAACATGGCGGAACTGTCCAGAAGAGCTGGACATAGAGTCTGCAGTTCAGCAAAAGTGTCGAGTGTCGAGTTCTGGATCTGAGAGTCACCTTTATGATAGAGATAAGAGTGAATGATCAAGAGCAGAGAGGAAAAAAGAAATGATTAAACCAAGCGTGGAGGAAGGAGGCAACTTGGCGGAGAAGGGAAGTGACACTCCGAGAGGCAGCAGAAGAGTCACATGGGCAGAGCTGTCGGAGCCTGGGAGTGAGGGTTTCAGAGGGAAGATTGAGAAAACTTGTCAGACCACACTCCCGTGAGACCAGAGGGGATGAAGGCCGGGACAAAGCCACCAGAGTCACGAACTGGAGAAGACAGAGGAGAGACGAATGGAGAAGTGGTGGCTTGGAGCAGGGAGCAGCGTCGGAGACACTCAAAGCAGAGCAAGAATGTGCCTTTCCCCAGGCATTGATGGCCCAAGAGGATAGATTTTCTGAGAGCTGTTGTTCAGACACCCAGGGAATGAGCAACAACACCAGAGCTCAAGTGACGGCGGGGATCAAACCGGAGCAGCTGGCTCTAAGTGGAGCAAGAGGAGCCGAGGCCCTGGGAAGGTGTCACAGAAAGTGCCGCGGTGGTGACAGCAGTCGCCTCTACAGTGGGTACTGCTGGGGGGGTGGGGACCGAATTCCACTGTGTTGTATATCTTGAGTTTCATACCATGTACAATTATTACCTATTTTAACAAGTATTAAAAATAATAAAAGATGGCACAAAATACTGATTAAGACCAAGAACCGGAGCTAAAGGAGTCATGAGCCCAGGGGGAAACAAGTCAGAACCTCTACAGCATCTTTACCCGCTAAGCTGCATCCGGCTGGACCCAGAGACTCTGTTGTACACACACACACACACACACACACACACACACGTATGTACAAGTTAGAGACGGAAAAGGAGTTCTTTGCTCTGAGCAGAAAATATGTGGGAGACTCAGGTCCTGAGATCTGACTGTACTTTTAATTCCTTCATGAGTGTGGTGAGAAAAATCAATCAGAATCCAAGATGAGGCTCCTCCTCCTCCCTTTTCCTCTCTTATCTTTCGGGTTTTTTCCCCTCCTGTTTTGTTTGAGGTCTTGATAACCTGTGCAGTGGATCTAACAATGTATTAAGAGCCAATTTCATTTTTTATTGGAAAGAAATGTTAATTTTAGCATTAGTCCAAGGAGAACATGATTAGGAAGGCAAATCAGCTCCCAGGAATAATCAAATGGTACATTTCCAAACCAGATGGTAATGATTTAGGGATTATCCATTGGCTTTGGGTCACTCATGCTACAGTGTATCTAACCATGTGCACTGCTAACCATGAAGTGACTGTGGAATCCATAAAATCCTCTAAAGCAAATTCAAAATTCCCAGAAGTCACCCGAAGCCTAGCTCTTCCCTGTGGGAGCGAATTTAGACTGTTATCAATGGTTTATGTACTCAGAGGGAAGGAATGTTAGCCTAGAACTTGCCAACAGGTAATCCGAATCCAGGGATATTTTGCTTTGAAACTCATTTTGTGCTCCCTCCGTGTCACCATACACACATGGGTGCGTGCACAGACACACACACACACACACACACACACACACACACACACACACAGCCAGTGTGGAGGAAGGCTGTAATATCCCAGGGTAATCGCACTGCTGAGTACTGGTGTCAATGACTCAATTACTCTCTTCAAATCCAAGTCAGTAGTGTCTTAACAGCATCCCGTGGGCCCTAGGCCCACACGAAGGGGAAGCCACTTTGCTTGGGTGCTGTTTTTTGCTCCTTTAGGTATTTCCATTTTAAGTCCCAGGAGTTTTTTGAGTTCTAGAATCAAGGCCTTGAAACAGGAGAAAAGGCTAGGGACAGAAAGGCAACCCATGCGTCAGATTCTACCAGAAGCTCAGAGCTGGGCATAGGAGTGAGATGGATTCTCACTCACTGGCTACATCTTCTGATGCCTCCTGGCAGCTTCACAGAGCAAAGGGAGGGAGCTGGCCCAAGTGCGGGGCAGGCTGGGGCTCCAGGAGGAGAAGGCGGGGGCTGAGGCCAGGCTACACAGCGCCCAGTGCCCTGCCAAGGCCACCGGGACCACAGACTGCGAGTGAAGTATGAAGCATGTGGTCAGGCAAAGGTTTCACACATTCTGAGTCTGAGAGGCAGTCTTGCAGATGTAGCTTGTGGCCAGAAATGTCAGCATTGGAGGGACATTCTGAAGGTTTCTAAAAACAATCCAGGAGCCTGGTGATGGCGCAGACCTGTCCTGAACACGTCAGGATGTTCGTTTTTTCTCTACACCAAATTCACTTCTCATCACCAGATTTTACCTCATGGTTCCTGGAGGAGTTCCTGGCAGCAGGGACCAGTGTCTGCCAATTACCTTCAGAAGTGAGCTCTGAAGCCCAGAAAGAAGACTTCCTCTTGAGAATTGAGCCTTATTTGGGCATCATTAGGCTGCTGTGTTTGGACTTGCAGGGCTGGGCGTAGGACAATCTGCTCCTTTGGATGATTCCACCAACTGGATGGGAACCAAGTCCCCTTCCTGATCCAGGCGGCGGGATGGGGATGTGGGATGTTTTGCACATTCCGGGAGCCCTCCTGGCATAAGAACGTTGGAGAGAGAATGACTAGTATTAATGCTGAAGACGCTGACATCCAGACAGGCTATTGCACTGAGAGAGCTCTGGCCCACCATGAAAGCAGGCAGCGACAGGAAATAGAGCAGAGGACGAGATTTATCTTCCTCCCAAGCAGGCTGCAAAGCATCACAATGCTTGTCTCTTCCGGTGGTCCTGATGCACTGAAAGTTCTAGATACCGGGATGGACCCATGCATCCGGCCCAGGAGAAAGGAGCTGCACCAGGCACACTGCGATTTGAGCTTTAACTGTCCTGCTAAACCATGTTGGCTGTGTGCTCCCCAGAGGATCATTTCCCACCCTGCAGAAGGAAAGAATCAAAGACTCTCCTTCTAGTAAGAGGATCACAGCGGACTTTAGCATGCACTTCTACCCTGGCAGCTTGTGCCACTGAGGCAAAACCCTCCTCCTGCCAGATCCAGGTGTGGACAAGGTATAGACCCCAGAAGGCCAGGAAAGCAATCCAAGGGGGCAGGAAGCATCTGGAAGGTTCATGCCTCTCTCGAGGGCCTTTGGGGATGGGGGTTGTTCTGTCTGGCATCAGGCAGCAGAGCCCTAGCCACAAAGCTCCAAGAATTTGTGGAACTATCAGCTTTAGCCACACTGAGAGTAACAAAATAGGATGTCAGTGACTAAGGGCAGAGGAACAGGCCCAGGGAAGGAAGATCCTGGAACACTAGTCCAGGAACGGGCCCAAGTCTGGGGCTTGCAGGGACCATTCACTGAAGCAGGGGAATAAAGTCACAGTGGGGGCAGCAGGGGTGACGATGCCGAGAACTGTGGGCACGGGACCAAGATCACAACTTGGCAGTCTACAAGCCGATGCTAAAAATTCTTCTAACACTCCACAACCTTGCTATGCCCTGGAGATACAGAAAAATAAGACTATTCGCTTGTGGCAGGGAGTTTATAGCAAGTTGGAAGAAAACAGTGCTATAAACTCATGATTTTAGCAAAGTAGCTGGAGCGCTTTAACATAAAGAAGCACGAAACACCATGGAAGCCCCGAGGACGGAGCCAGTAACTCTGCCTGGGAAGGCTGGGGAAGGCGTCGCAGAGGCAGTGACTGTCTTTTGAGTAAAGGATACAAGTTTCCTAAGTGGGAAAGAGGGAAAGGCACTCTGAACAGAGGGCACGCCCTGGGCAAAGGCGTGTGGCGCATTTCCAGAACAGGGAGCGTTGTTGTGGGTGGAACCCGGGGGAGAGGCGGAGGGGCTGGAGGTGCCCGGGGAGGCTCTCAGGTGAGCCAGGACCAGGGCAGGGAGGGTCAGCACAGCTGGTCTGGGTCTGGGTCTGACCCATACCTGGCAAGGGGCCACTGAGAGGCTGTTGACATGAATTAGGCTTCTTTGGTCACAGGCAACAAGAAATCAGCTCTCCCTTACTTAAGTAAGGAAAAGCGCGTAATGGTGGCTTAGCAGGTGGTGCCCATCCCTGCAGCATAACCAGGAGTCAAGGACAGGGACTCGGGTCAGGGCTGCCCTGGGCCGCAGACAGCAGGACAGGCAACGGACTCTTCAGGGACCTGCTGTCCAGGCCAAGTCCATCCCAGCCACTCACCTGGCCAGTCACAGTCCTGGGGCCACACGCCTACCTCTTGGGTGGCAGTCCCACCAAGACTACACAATGTGGGTGGTACTTCCTGAAAAGGAAATTAAGATTCTGGAGCCAAAAGAAAAGGATTGACTTGCGGGCTGCCAGAACTTGATACGTGTGTCTCCAGTGCTCCAGCCGGCGAGTGACATAAACACAGAAAGTGGGGATCAGCTAACTTTGTCTGTAAAGGGCCAGGGAGTAAATATGTCAGCCTCGTGGCTCATGTGGCCTCTGAGGCAACCACTCAACCCTGCTGCCGTGGCACAAAAGCAGACCTGGACACGCATTGACCAGGGGGCGCAGCTGCGCCCCAGGAAAGCTGTGTTAATAACAACAGGCAGTGGGCCCGACTGGCCCCTGGTTTAGAGCCATGTCAGAGCAAAAGAGAGATGCAGAAGGGTAGAGATTGAAAGGAAAGAGGCCAAATAAGAAACTGTTTTCTCTATGAAAACACACCCTGTGGACCATCTAGCTAAGTACAGGCCATTGGGAAAATTCCCTACTTCTTTCTCCTTGGATAAAAATACCCCTAGATAAAGAGTCCCTTTTACAAACTTCCTTTTCAAGAGAATTAAGTTCTGTTTCTTCTTGTATTTTACCAGTTTCTTAATTGTTTGTTTCCATAGGGGGTTCTATTTGTTTGGTATCTTTCGTAAGCTTTTCTTTCTGGCAAAGGTAGCAGCAATCCTTCTCAGCAGGGTGCTAGGCATGTACTGACTTTTTTTTTTCCCCTTTAAATTGTACCGTAACCATGGGTTTCCCAGTGTGGTGCACCTGTATTTATTGGAGGCAATTTTCAAAACTACAACAACACAACTGCATCTGCACCTTCTGGGTTGCCGTCTTGCTCACTGCTTGCAAGCAACGCTCGGAGCCTCCCTCAGTAGTGCCTGTGAGTCGTGGCAGTGCCGGCAAGAAGGGGCTGGGAACTTGGAGGCGGTGCACGCCATCGCGGCCAGGCAAAAACCTAGTCCTCTTTTGTAATCACCTCTTCGGTATGAGGCAATATGCTGTGAATTAGCGTGTTCCAGGCCCGGAGTGGTAACATATGGTGTATCTCTGCTCATTCTACATTAAATCCTGACATTTTGCAGCTGTCAAGATAAAGCTGTTTATATGAGTAACATTGTAGTTTGCTTATAGGGAAATAATGTGCAGCAAGTTATGATTAATCAAGGTGTCTAAAATCTGCTGGAGGCTTCTGAATAGATTTGTTTTCACTGCCGAGCTTTTTGTCTCCTAAATCAGGGGTTTAGTCGCCCCCTCACCCCTTTGTCCCTTGCTTGCTCTGTGGTCCCGTCCCCTGTGAGGTGGCTGGAGAGTGAGGCCAGGCCAGAGAGAGGCAAGAAAAGTCCGCATCCTGCTTGGGCAAGGTGACAGGAGGGAGCCACCGAACTCCTCCAAACCCCAGGAAGCTCCTCAGAGAGCCATTGTCGTCTTCGTGCCAGGTGTCCGTCTGTGCCCTCCAGTGGGTCCTCATCCTACGGAGCCGTGAGGAGGCATCTGAGCCTCCAGGGATGTCACACGGTGCAATTAGCTTTGGTTTTCTAGGGTCCAAGAGGCCATGGGAACTCAGAGTAGTACAGATATGAGGGGTCTCAAGTTCTAGAGGCCTGTGTCTGTGGTTCTGGGTTCGAATGTCCTCTTTGATGGATAATTGATTAGAACTCAAGGCCCCTGAAAGTAAGAAAGACCCTTACATGTCATCTCGCTGGGCCTTCCTCCTGCAGCAAGGAGCCCTCGGCGTTGCTGACAGCCGGTCTCAGGCCACTGCCTGCTTCCTCTCCGCAGGAGGAGCGAGGCGACTCATAAGATCTTGGGGAGGGGCGAAGCTGGGAGAGAATCTACCTCTGCCCCTGTGCTATGCCCATCCTAATTGTTGCCCCCCGGAGCAACCTGAAGTTGGCTGGCTGCTTTCCTGCAGGAAAATCCGTCAGCTCTTGGTCCACAGCCACCGCCTTCTCTGAAGCCCAAATCTCGCAGATCTCGTGAGCAATCCTCGCAGAGCTGGCTGCTCCCCAGCCTGGCCACAGCCTACAGCACTGCTGTTTGCCTTGGTTCAGCCGGAATCACGGGCTCAGAAGGGACCCATCTCAAGCGGCCAAGCAGGCTGGAAGCACCAGCCCGTCTCTCTTCCCTGTTTCAGTCCTTTCTAAGGCTCACCGGAGGGGTGTGGTTTGATGCCACTGTGAGTAATAGGGGTCTTGGAAGAATAATCATCATTACCAGCCCTGACATTTCTACAGAACTCCTTAACATTTTCAAAGGACTTTCCCTTTGTTCAGGTACAATTATTCTCCCAAACCAGCATCTCGACACCAGAGTATCTCTTAAGTGCTAGGTATACTTGTTCTGTGCCTCTGAGTCAATGTGCAGATATTGCTCCAAAATGAACATCTGCACACGTGCATCCACACACATTTGTACCTCTCTGTGCGGGGTGAGCGGAGATCCCTCCCCTATGCTGGCCACATGGTGAGGTGGGCACCCAGCTCCTACCAGAGGGGCACCTAGCAGCCCAGGCCACTGTAGAGGAGCTTGATCCATGGACTAGAAGACGCACACACAGGTGTGTTCTCCCAGCTCTGCTGGTGCAGAGAGAGGACCAGCTGCCTCTCTGGCCATGGAGGCAGAGCCAGCAGTAGCAGGAAGAAGGGGATGGAAGCTGCTGCAGCATCACAGCCCTGCTGCCTCCCCTGCCTTCCTGGGCACACAGGAGGCAGCTGGTGGGAGGGCAGGTAGGAGGAGAAGCAGGGAAGGTAGGAATTTGCTACCTGAGAGAACAGGCTGTGGAAGGGATGTCTAGTCATCACCCAACTCCTTTTCAGCAAATCACCTACCCTTCTCCAAAGCATTTGCTCTTTGGATGTGCTTCCAGAAGCATCCAATGTGAATGCTTACAGGAAAGAGAAGATGGCCCAGGCAGGAGTCCTGGGAGATGGCCGCAGGTCAACATGGAGAAGAGGAAAAGAAGCCATCGGAGGATCCTGGGCAGGACAGGGCAGAGGGGCAGAAGGAGACCATGGGGACAGTTTTGAGGAGTAGTCAGCCCAGAGATGTGGGTTAACCAACCTTCCCAGGGTCCAAGGGTTGACCTTGGACTGGAACATAATGGTTTCAGCATCACTGAGCTCTCCCTCCTGAGGTCTGAAGAGTCCCCTAGTCAGCACAGATGTTATTTTGTCTCCTTAACCAAAGAGCTCAGAGATCCCCTCCAGCCGGGTCATGCAGCGAAGTGAAAGAAGCATTGAGCCTCCCCTTATGTGGGCGAGAGAACACAGAAAAGACCAAGCGAAGGGCTGAGGACACCTACAAGGGGCGCGGGCTGCAGGAAGAAAGGGTGACTGCCGAGGGCAGTGTCTTCTGGAAACAAATGGACAAACAGGCAAAGAGGTGAAGCCAATCAGGAACTTGCACTCTCCCCCCACCCCCACCTCCCCACCTCCCTCTTCCTGCAGAGACAGCAGAGCGAGACTCTTGTGGGAAATTAATATCGCACGGGACAGTTAATCAAAGCTGAACCGCCCCCACCCCAGTGAGTGAGTGGTGTTTGGAGTGGAGCTGACAGCCCAGCAGATGAAGGAGCGGAGGCGACCCCTCCCCTGCCAGAGTCCACCTGCAGGGGGAGGGGGCTGCGGGAGAAGCACATGGCCAATTGCTTCCCATAAAAAATGATATGAGGTGAAAAACCGTTTACTGCACATTAGGATCCACGGTTGGACCATTTGTATGTTTTACTGGGATGGTTATGTCACCAAATGAAGCCTGAAAACTCCATCACGATCAGGGAGCCTGACAGTGGCCCGGTCAGAGAAGGGGAGCGGGAGCGGGTGGCCGGGCAGGAGAGGTGGAACCAGAAGGGGCAGATGTTGGTTTCACACGGGGACCACATCTGGGCGCTGTCACTCAGGTCCCTCATTTTCACATTGGAGGGTTTTGTGTACCCCGTCACCTCAGCAGTGAGTTGTCTTCTCAAATGGAAAGCTGAGGTTCCCTCTGCCCCGGTCCTCCTTGCTTTTTCTGGGGATGCACTAATTGCCACCCCTAATCCAAAGAGTGACTTTTAATTAAATGCCTATGTGCTGGGTGCTAGGCTGGGGACCCAGAGGTGACAATAGTCCTGTCCTGCCCATCACCACTCAGGACCTTCCTCTGAGCCTCCATCAAGCCACATTTGTAGAGACAGATGTGACTAGGAAGCACCTTGAAAGTCAGAGGGCAGGTAGCAGAGGGAGTGCATCGTGGCAGGAGGGAAGTGTGGAAATGTCATTCGAGAGGATGCTGTTAATCAGGAGCCTCATTAATGAATGCCAGAGCCGGCCACCTGAAATGCCAGCGCCAGCTGTGATCGCCCGCCCGCATCTCTCCCCTGCCTCTGAGCAGAGGCAAGGCCTCCGCAGTGCCTGGCTTTAGCAAACTGATCGGCCCCGTGTGGAGTGATCCAGGGCTAGGGTGCCTTCCTGGCCGCCCCATCATACCACCGACCCCTGACATGTTCAGTCCTCTGAGCCCAGAGCCCAGAGGGCCAAGCCTGAATGTCTGGCCCCAGATCTTTGTTACACAGACAAGGAAACTGAGGTCAGGTACTGTCTCCTGATCCCGCCTACCCTACCTCCTGCTGCTGCTTCTGATTCAAGCTTTGCCAGAACAAGGGTGCCCTGAATCCCCCACAGGCATCTTCCCTGACCACCAAGGTGTCACCCTATCACACGGTAGTCACAGGCAGTGGCTCTGGGCAATTGCCAGCACGCAGAGTATTCTTATCATAGCCTCCTACTCCACCACCTCATGTTCCCTTTTCAAATTACGTGTTCCCTTGGTACCACCAAGTTGAGAAATCAGGACACAAACGGTGGGGACCAGTTAATACAAGCAATTCCTGGTGCCTAACTGGGAGCGGCAGAAATGTCACTCCATGTCAGGGGAGTAGATGGATGGATGAGATCACTGCCTGGATTCCCAGAACCACAAGCTGCAATGAGGTAGCTCGAGGACAAGATGAATAGACAATCGATGAAGGTCTTTGACCAGAACTGGAAACAATGTGTGGCGGCCAAGCGGACTGGCAGGATGCTGGATTTTGTTACAAGTTCATCTGAGGACAAAACAGATGCTGCATTTACACAGAATTGACTCAGCTGTTCCATTCATCCTTCCAGGTGAAGGAAATGGCTGCCAGGAGGGAAAAATCCTACATGGCGGGCAGCAAAGACGGGGTCCAGTCCTGACACGAGCAATATCCCGTGGAGTAAGAGTGATGCGAGACCCTCCCAAGGGCCTGCCTCCAGGAGCAGAGTGTCCACAACACAGGAAGTGGTCCCGTGTGTGGGGGGTGGCCTGGGGGCTCGGGTGTGCAGACTCTCGCACCAGGCGGCCCGGGTTTTAATCTCAGCTCTGCTGCTTACTGCATGTGTGACCTTGAGCAAGTTCGTTAATGTCTCTCTCCCTTGGTTCCCCATCTGTAAAATGGACAGACCAAAAGCACTCACCTTGTAGGGCTGTCTAAGGATTTGAAGTGTTTAGAACAGTGTCTGGCACGTGGTAAATGCTATTGAAGTATTCGATGCAATAAATCAATGTGATTTGAATCAAGAAAATCAAGCCTTGAAACAAAAGACAGAAATGTTTTTCAGTCCGTAGGTAAACCTGGGAGGGAGTGAAGGGGACACCCAGCCTCACACACAGTGACGGACGCGGGTGTCCTCATGGCTCCGATGCCTGCCATGTGTGTGCGGGTGCATTCTGGAACCTACAGATGGTGCCCATGAAATAAGCTCCTATGGCATGCATCTGATTTTCTTATTAGATTTCATGATAAAATTAGGGTTGTGTCCCTTAGGGGGAAAATGTGCCCCCAAATACAAGAAACTCCCTAGAGAAAGCCTGTTAAAATCAAATATTTAAAGTGACATCGATATTTTTCTGACAGCATATTAGTGACAATAAATAAATTGCCAAATAGGACTGCAGACTAGCAAGACTGCTGAGTATCTGAGTGACAGTTAAAGGTCTCATGGGAAATAGCAGTGACAGCTAAATGTGTCACCAGTGACATGGCCTCTATTGCAAAATATATAAGGGCTCCTGCTGGGAGAGGCGGGCAGGCCGGGCCCAGGACAGCCAGGCAGGAAGGTCAAGGTTGGGAGGGTGAGGCCAGGTGAGGCACAGGGCTAGCCCAGGGGCCATGGTGGCAGGACTAGGTCCAGGTCTCTCCAGCCTGGTGTCAGTGAGCCAGAGGCTGACCCGAGTGGAGAACCAGGTCACCATGATGACTTCTAGGGACTGATGGCATCTGCATCAGGTGGACCTTGGTGGGGGAGGGGGAATTGTGGAATTTGAATCTAGCTCTGGGAAAGAAATTAGGCGAGGGGGTCAGGAGGCTGGGACTCAGGGCAGAGCCCCACTCTTGCCACGGGGAGAGAGCGGGAAGAGGGCACAGGAGGGAGTCAGGGAGACCCAAGGGGAGACCAAACAGTGGGGCTTGGGTAAGAGAGCTGCCATCCTCACTCTCAAGGGACTGCACCCAGCCCAAGGGAAGGGTGGCAGAATGACCTCGCATCCTCCCAGGCAATGGGGCTAGGGCCTTCATTCACTCCTCAGTCTGAACTCAAGGCAGCAGAATGAAAGGACGGGGACAGATGGGGAGAGAGTGCATTGGTTGAACCCTCAAGACTTGGAGCTTTTTGGAGGTGCATAGTGGGCTAACACGCACATCGTCTGAGCTTAACGTCTGCCTCCTGGGAAGCCTAGAAGTAGCTGTCCTTTAGAAAGGCTCAGGTCACCTTGGACATGGAGAAATGTAGCCCAAGCCAAACATCCCTGACGCTGCAGGAGAGAACCTGGTCGGGGAGCACCAACACTGGGACCCCCTGTGGATGGCGCAGGGGTGTGACTTCCCCTAGAAAAGGGGCTTTTCTGTGTCCCACTGACTTACGAGAGTGTGAGTTATAATTAGCTTACCATTTGATCCACCAACCTGGCTTATGTAAATTGCTTCAAAACGTTCTGGGGGCACAAAACTGTAAGGGACTTCTGGCGAGGAGAGAGGTCGAGGACACTGCAGAGTGCAGGAGACCTTCACCACGTACATTATGCATTTCTTTCACCTTCAGTTTTTCACAACAATCAGGTTACTTTTATAATAAAAAAAGATACGTTAAAATAGAATGTTTTATGGAAAGACAAATAGGACTTTTGGAAACTAACTTCCAGAAGCTTTTGTAGGAGTCAGTTCATAAGAGTTTCTGCACCAGTTGCTGCATGCACAAATGAGACTTTGCAGTGGAAACCCCCCGCCTTCCTATCTCACCCAGGAATTAGGAACTTCCACCCTCACTGAGCTGTTGGGAAGAAACCTCCTGCCCCTTTTTGTTCTGCTCCTGGAGTGAGTCCCTCCTACTCTGGTGACTAGTGATTGCTTCAAATCGTCTCCGCCCTGCAGAGTTCAGTGTGTAAGGTGGCTCACCCCTCGGCCCTCTCCCCATCTGAGCTCTGCTCTAGTGCATCTGCAGCTCTAGAATTGGGGGAAAGCATTTGGAAGAGGGGTCCTTGGCTCTAATTTTCTTTTCCTAATCCAGCTTCTCCAGTGATGAAGCTGATTTTTTTTTTTAATCTCTGTCTGATGTCTGGTCTATTTCTGAAAGAATTCAGAACTCTTAGAGGGATGTGATTTTTTTTTTCCATGAACATAACTTTGATTATGGAAGGGGAGGGATGTGATTAAATGCCATTTTTCTAGTCCCTCAAAAAGAAAAAAAAAAATACCGTTAAAGCAGGTTGGCAAAGAAAGCTTCTGATAGGAGGAAAAGGGTCATAAGGATTTGTCACAAATAGCAACATCAACGTGATGACAACTAACCCTTACTGAGTGCTTACCTGAGGCCAGGCATGGTGCTAAGTACTTTACATAGTTTTGTTTTGTTTTGTTTTTCTTTTTCCATCTAATCATCACTATGACTTTCCAGATGAGGAAACTGATGCAGAGATACTGGGATGAAGGCTTGTGACAGCAGAGCTCAGAGTCACACCCAGACAGACTTCACAGCCCACACTCTTCAGCACCACCCACTAGGGTGGGTGATTTCCTTCTTTGTGCTCCTGCTCTGTGGGAGGGCATCCGTCTGCCCCCTGGGAATGGCTGGGACAGAAGTCAGTGTAGGCGGAGCTCGCCAGAGGGCAATGCTCGGATCAGCAGCAAAGGGACAAGGGCAGCGTGAACAAAAACCAGGACAGGTGCCCAGGTGGCCAAGACACCAGAGGGGAGGTTTGCAGCAGCTTGGGGAACAGGGCAGACCTGGGCGATTATCGCCAAGAGAATTACACAGAGTCAGCCCTTGGAGGGGCAGTTTGCAGAAACCCCTCGGGGATCCCTCAAACTTGGAGCTCAGCCTCATCCTATTGGCTTCACCCATTTCCGGCACCAAAAAGATTAGTAAAACACCCGCATTCCCCTTTTCTATGTTTGGTTATGAGATCAAGGACATTAGAACTACGAAGCTTAGAGAGTTATTCAACTCTCTGGTCTTAGAAATGAGTGAGGGGTGCCTACAGAGGTAAGTGACTTGCCTAAGGTCACGACACTAAGGAGTGGCGGAATCTGGCTGGGAATCCAAGAATCCTGGCTCCCCCTCCCCAGGGCTCTTTCTGTGATGCTGTCGTGAGGCTTGGGATTCTGCTCCATTTCTGGTCCTACCAACATTGATAGAACATCTGCTTTGGGTTAGGAATTGTGATAAACCTGAATGTGTGAAAAACCCAGAGTTGATTTCCAATCTCAGCTACAGAGTTATAACGTGGTTCAAGAGATTGAAACTATGTGGCCGGATACCCAAAGTGCACACTCAGCTCTTTGGAGCGGTAAACACACCTCTTAAAACTTGCAAGTTATAAACAGATGACAGCAAATGTGACAGAGGAATACAGGATTGATTTTCTATGTCAAGAGCTACTCCTAATTTATACATTCTCTAATAGCCAATATTCCATATCTTGAGAGGCATCTATTCTAGCGGTTCAAAATATGATTTGCCTCCCTCTCCCCCTCCTCTACCGCAGTGCACAGCCCTTAGACTGCAAAGGGGCCCCAAAGAGCTCAATAATCATTCCAAGGTCATGGAGCAAGCCAGGGGCAGGACAGATGTAGAATGCCGGGCTCCCTGGAAGCACAGGAGAAGACCAGCTCCCCAGGTCTCTGGTGCTAAATCCCTCTCACGTTAGCTCAGCCTGCATGGATTTCTGTCATCCCAAGAGAAAAGCTCACTCAATCAGGAGTTGCACGTCCCCGGAATAAGGAAATGACATGGGTCTCAGCCCTGAGAAGGCCAATGCATGCAGGTAGCGGTGCAAGAAGAAATAGAGGTGCAAGTGTCCTCAGGCCAGGTGGCACTCATTTCACCAAGGCTCTACTCGCAGGGACAAAAGAAGACCCCAAACTCTGCCTCTCCCATCATCTGAGCCTCCCTGCTGTTCTTTTAATAGACGCATTTTCCTGCCTCCCTCCCCTCCCTCCAAAAAACCTCACAAATATGTTGTGTGAAATATCAGAACTAATTAGACCAAATGGTGTTCATATCTGTCACTGGTTTTTCTGAGGGAGAGCAGCCTGTGTCGTGGAGGGAAATTTTATTAACTAATTAAGGGCGGTGCTTAGGGGAGAACGCCCTGTTCCCGTAGGAAAGAGTGTTGGGAGGACTGGGAAGCGTTCTTGGATAGGCAGATTAGGGACAACCAGGACTAGAGATAAAAGACACAACCATAGTGAGTGACCCGGAAGCTGGTGTGGGGAAGACAGAAAGCCAGGATGGAGTTAGCGTGGTAGGTAGTGAGTCCCATAGTTTTTCCTACAGTCAAAGAGGACAATGTTTGCAAACACACGTAAGTAAGTGCATTTACCACACCAATATAAAATCCCACAGGAAGGAGGAGGCAGTCTGTCTGCAGTTGGTACTTAGCAGTTGTTAATGCTACTGTTGTACAACAAAGACCACAGACCACCTCTTACTTTCTAGGTCTTCTCCAGTTCTCAGCACAATATATGGTATTGGTCGTTACCCTAAAACTTTGATTAGAACATGGTAATGGAAGAAGAGGAAACATTTACATGAGCCTAGTTTATGCTGGAGACAATCTAAGACCTTCTGATATACATATCTTTTTCTCTTTGAGAACTATCTGAATAGAAGTATCAGAAAAAGAACCGAAGGATGTCAAATCTGAGAGATTCAGGAGGAACTTCCAGAGAGGCCTTCAGATATTCAAAATAATACCATGTGGAAAGGGAATAGATGAATTCCAGAAAACAAAGTAGGACTCATTGATGGAAGTTATCAGGAGGGAGATTTCGATCCAAATTAAAGAACTTTTTCATGATTAGAACTGTTCAAGAAATGAAAACAGGCCATCTGGTGGGATGGAGGGGGTGGGGGTGGCGCCCACCCTCCCGTGTGCTAGACCTGGGGCTATGGGGCCTCAGAGAGAGCTTCTCGGAAGGAATTCCTGCCCTGGGAGGAATGTGTGAGGTCCCTTAAACAGCGAGATTCCCTGAGTCTGGATTTTGAGCTGCAACATGCTGTGCTTCTGCTGCATGCAACGGAGACCACTTTCCCTAGGAAGCAATGAGGCAAGGCGCTGAGAAAGTCTTTGAAACTCTCTTCATGCAGAAGTCTTTAAAAACGGGAAGAAGGTGAACAGGAATCCATCTGGGAACACCTGGGTGTTGCACGGCCCAGGCACAAGGTAGGGCACTGGGTGTGTCGGACACTGGGGGGTCTTCCTGACCCTCACTTCCTTGGCAACACTCACAGTCACAGGGCAACTGAGGAGCCACTAGACACATTTTGTTCAGTGGCTCTAAGGGTCACCCTTACTCACACCTCGGCCTCAGGCCCTCCCATGTGGCTGCCCGGCCTTGTGTGCTCTGGGCCCAAGAGCAACTTTTCGTCCTTCCACTGATCTTCCACTGAGCTCTGAAGCTACACAGAGACTGACGACGTTTGAGGGTGGGCGAGGAGGGAGGCAGCCGGAGCTTGAAACATGGGCCCGTCCCTGGAGGCCTGGGCTCCACCCTGGCTCCACTAGGTGTATCTGCCACTCACCTTTCTCGCCTCAGTCTGCTCATCTAGAAAGGGGATGATACTGTCCCTCAGTGCATAGGACCGTCGTGAGGACGATGTGACTTCCCACACCAGACACCAGCTACTAGGAGAACGTAGCACGTAGTAGGCTCTCTGTCGTGGCCTGGGCCGGGACAGCCCTTGGCACTCCACCCTCCAAACTGACACCTACTTTGAAGGATGAACAGCAGAGGCCACAGCGGTCCAGCGTGGCAGGAAGGCCTTCATCCAGGGGCAGCAATGTTGTGCGTAAAGGGCTGTGCAAAGTGGTCATGGTTCAAACAAACCAAATTTTAAAGAAAAAACCAGAACAGGGAGTGCTGGAAGGAAGACCAAAGCAAAATTTTCCCTGGGAGTCGGGGTGTCTGCATGCCATTAGCTGACAACTGTCCTTGCTTGGAGGTGGCCTGGCTGTCCTGTGGGCTGCCAGGAGGCTTCCCCTAGCAGCAGGCTCCCCTTCGGTTCTACTCTGGTTGCCCGCCGGGCTCTTGGCCAGCAATGATTTTTCTCCTAAGAACTTTTAAGCACCTCCGAGACAGACTTTGTAACTCAAATAATAGATGAGAGAGCGGAGACAGGCAGCTTCAGCTTGCTCAAAGTCACAGCGTGAGTCTGAGTTGGGCCTGGGGCCAGAAGCTCCACTTCCCCTGCTGTCCCGGGGTCCCCAGCCACGCTTCCCTCCCTGCCTGCCCTCCGGCTCCCCCCACCCCCAGCCTCACTCCCAACACTGGTTTTTCTGGTCTAATAAGGCTGCCCCTGCTCTTTGGCTCTGCTTACTTTAATACACACATAGATTACGGCTACATTAAAGGAGCCTGAAAATACCAAAGCAGAACTAAAGCAATTATTATAATGTAGCCTTAACAGCAGCTGTAATGAGACAGAATTAAAAATGTGCCAGCATAATCACAGCTCACTGTTCCCAACGACCTTCCAGAACTGCTTTCATTTGGAAAGTAACATCCAGTCCTGAACTGTCAGATGGAAGGGAAAAATTCAATTGTGCCTCTCTGTGGGGCCCAGTCCCTGGCCACCAGACCGGGCCCTTCTGTACAAAGGCATCTGTCCCTCTGGCTGCCGCCACATGGTATTCACCATTTGCTCAGTGGGGCGGAGGGAAGGGGTATGGGGCTGGGGCTCCTTCCCTGGCACCAAGGTGGGCTCATTCATCTTCCCTTCCTTTGTCACCGGGTCTGCCTGTTCCACACTGGAGTGAATTCCAGTCTGCCCAACACCGTGCCCGGTTCGTGGCATGTGCTACATGTTGCAGACAATCCCAGCTCACACCTCCTGTCATTGCAGCCGATTCCCACAGTAACCTGAGAGGGAGGTTCTACTATTTCCCCATTTTACTACTGAAGAAGCAGAGACTTAGTGAAGTTCAGTGACCACTCAAAGCTGCACCCAGTGGATACCAGAGCCAGGACTCAAATCCTTGTCTTCAGACTCCAGAACATGAATTCTCACCCCAATTCATTGGGGCTGATACTCTAACAGAAGAAAAAGAGAAGTCAGTTTGGACTGGTCTTACATTGCTTCATTCCGAGGGCCAGACCAGGCAGGGGAGGGGACAGCTGAGGCTGCCGTGAGGGAAGGAGATGAAGCCCCCCCAGCCTGGAAAGGCTATTCCTACTGATGAGGCCTGGGAATCCATGTAACAGAGAGTTCACTCGTCTCTCTGTCCCTGGTTCTGGAGGAGAAAATAGAAATAAGAAGGCAAAGAGCCCGGAGACAGAGGAGTGGTTGGGGGGATGCAGAGAAGGTGGGCTGCCTTTCTCTAGAACGCTGGGCTCTGTGATTCCCTGGAACCTGCCCAACACCAAAGGCAAACCTGACCGTGTGCCTCAGAGCAAGCCCGGTGCACTCAGCAGGCAGAGGCGGGAAGTCACTTGGCGCTTCGTTTGCATTTGATTTTATAGAATTGCCTTACATCTCCTAGTGTGAGAGGGCTTCCGTCTTGTCCAGCTGGACAGGAGCAGGCACAGGCAAGACGAGTGAAGATGAGGGACCAGCTCCTTCATCCTCCTCCTAGCTGAGCCTGGGTGGTCAGCCTTTCTGCCCCCCACAGCTCCATAGCTCTGGTGCCAAGCACCATGGCCTAAGGACTCTGGCTGCAGATGCTCCAGAGGCTTGGATGCCTTCTGATGTGTCACCGGATGTTGGGAGGTCAGGATGTCTTTATACAGTTGGCCTGAGTTTCCAGAGAGGGTCTCAAGCCCCAGGCCCCAACCACCTCCATGCACCTGGTCATCACTTCCACTGAATGACCTTCGTGAACTGTGGTTTCCACACCTGAGGTGAGCTATGGCAACAGAGTACTTTATAGCTGGACAACACTCGCATGTAAGGTTCATTGCCATTCCCAGGAACCTCGCTCTAAAAGGTCATTACAAAACTCAATGGTCTTCCGTAGCAATATTGCTGCCCTGGCTTGCCCTGTAGCCCGGGTGGGCTGGGCCTCGGAACCCAGCCACAGGTGATGGTCTCACTGCTTGTCTCACTGGTAATGAGTCATCTGGAGACGCCACCTCTAGTTCCTTCCTGTGGGCTATCATCACCTCTCTCCGTGAAGGTCCTTCCTCCACCCCATTCCCAATTTATGGAATGAGAAATGTCATGTAGTCATTCCAAACAGAATAGGAGTGTGTGCAGTAGTTACTGCTCGTGTAAAACTAGCTGGGAGAGAAAACCTGGGGGAACTTAGCAGGGCAGAGTGTCCCCAGTACTGGGAGCCCCAACTCCTCCCCAGTGAGGGGATAGACAGGACCTTGGCCATGGCTTGTCTCACTTCCAACTTCCAGGCCAAGATGAGCTTTCTTAGAAGCCTGGGAACTTGGGAATACAAGAACGAGGAATAAGTGAAGAAAATGGGAAGTCACTTGGCTGCTTTCCAATGTGGGCAGTGGGCTTTGCCCTCTGGAGGTAAGCGGGGTCTTCTTTGCGGCGGTGAGTGGTGGTGTCTGCGGAGAGCACCCAACCTCGGGCCAGCAGCTCCGACTGCGGCAAGTCTGAGACAGGAGGTCAACGTCAGCCACGCACAGGACTTGGGGGACTCACCTTCCATCGTGGAAAGCATATTCAAAACCCAAGTTTCAAAGATACAGATGAGATCTTAGAGCACTGAATGGTTTGGAGATCAAGGACCCAAAAGAAGTGTTCTACAGAAAGTGACTCAGGAATCTGATGCCTTTTGTAAAAATTCGCGCACAAAGGAACAAATAAGCAAGCGCAGCATCTGACAGACCTTCCCAGAGCTATGGGCCGCTGGGCACCTCCCACCTACCCACCTCTGCCAGCCTGCATTGGTTTTCAGGAAGTGCCGATGTAGGCAGTGCCTGCCAGCCCCCTCTTCTCCCACCCCAGGTGCTAACAAGATGCGGGGGGGCCCTGCAGCCCTGATGGAGTGGCTTGCAATTTTTGTTGCTGTTGTTTTTGAAAATGTCTTTCTCTCGTCCTCTGCCAACAGCTTGTTAGCACATGGCTTTGGTGAGTGAAAGGCATCAGGCTCCCAAGACTGTGTGATGCCCTGCCTCAGCCCCCAAGCGGGTGCTCTCGGGACGTGTGTCCATGATGTCCCCAGACAGATGCTCTGGAGCCTCTCCAACAGGCATGGTCACATGGGCACCGGAGCCCCCAGGCCCTGTGTCCAGAGAGCCAGGTTTTAAAGCATAGCCTCCACCCTAGGTTTCTTTTCCCATCTGTCTTGCAAAGGTGTGAATGCATTTGACAAAGGATGAGGAAGGAAGGGAAAAGGAAAGAAATTAACTACACCCCCCCACTACCACATCACCAGTATCCCCCTGCCCCCTACACACACACACACACACACACACGCACACACACACATGCACACTCACAGGCGCCGAGCTCTAAGGCCAAAAGAGCTAGCCGGACCAAGCGCTCTGCCATGTCCCGTGGTCTGAGAGTGCGTGTCCCTGTAACAGTCAGGAGGTTTGAGCTCTGGGCCCAGCCCTGTCCCAAGCTAGCTGACCTTAGGCCAGGCACTTCGCTTCTCTGAACTTGAGAGTCTTCTCCCCCTCCTGTTAATTGTCCACACTCTTTCAGAAAAGCACAATAACTACAACTTAACGCTCAGCCCACCCGCAGCCAATCCCTCCCAGGAGGCTCAATAGAGCGGGAATTCATTACAGATTTGGGAGCGGAGCGAACACTCGGGCCTCTGTAGGGATGAGGGCTCTGACTTCAGCCACCCAGCACCGAGAGCATGAGCTGCCAAACCACTGGGGTCTGCACTGCATTTTTTCCCTCCCTTTGTGCATGAAGTCCCCAAATTCATATTTCAGTCTCTTAATCTGCAATTTACTTGTCACATACTTCACAGGCCACCTTCATGTGACATCTACCTAACGCAGTACACTCTCATTTCTGGATGGCTTCAGGTCAGATCCATGTCCCCCTCCTCTGAATTCACAGCACTTGCTGTTTGAACACTCATTGACACTCATCTCACGCTGCCTTGCATTGGCATTTGATTTTTTATATTTCCCTTCAGCTAGATGGTTCTGTTTGTCACAAAGTAATGATGTGCTTCATTCTGAATTAATGAGGAGGCTGGGTTTTTTTTAGTGTGGGGGGGCACCTTTAATACATTTTTTCTGATATTCATTTCAATGTATCGGTTTTGTTCTGGTAGCATTTGCACAGTCTGCCTTTCTTCATTCCTTTTTCCAAACTTCCTGTGTCTGTCTTGCAAAGGCATGAATGGGTTTGACAGAGGATGGGAAAGGAGAGAAAAAGGAGGGAAATTAACCGCACCCTCCTACTGCCCCATCACCATCGACACACACACACACACACACACACGCATATTGTGCGGACAGCCAGACATCTGCCAAAATACAATATGGCCAAAGCACTAAGGCCAAAACAACAAGCTATGTTTTAGATATTTCTTACAAATTGTATATTTTTAAAAACTAAATTTGGAATTTCTATCTTTAAAAAGGGCAAGTTCAATCTTTTTCTATTTATTATGGTTGCTAATGTGTTTTAATTCCTTTCTATCACCTTGTTTTCTGTTTTATAATTGTTCGGAGGGAAACTCGTCAGTGGGTCTCTCGTGCTGCTTCATCTCTTGCTGGGCAAGCCAACAAGGCAAGGCTCTGCCTGCTCACCACCTGGGTCATTTCTCAGGTTGCATTTGCACCGAGAATCCTTGCAGAATGAGGCAGTGTCTCCCTTTGGGACCTAGAGCAGTTTCGCTGCTTTCTATAAAAGGGGCGGATTCCCCCAGCTCGGTGATCCTCGGCTGCAACACAAACCCATTGCAGCACCCAGAATGGGCCCCTCTGTGTCACCCCTCCCCCCACGGGACTTGGGGACAAGGGGAACTGGAGCACACATGACGCTCATGGTGGTTGCTGTGTGTATTAAGGTTCTGTGTCTTTGACCCAGGACCCTCATGCCTTCTGACAGCAACCATGAAACAGTAACAGGCTAACTTAGCCTGTAAGGGTAAAATCAAATCTTAGACCCTTCACAGAGTGATCATAATTATCCTGGTTACTTCTCCTTATTGCTTCATATCGTGCCTCCCATCGGAGTGATTCTGCTTTCTTTATTTCATTTTTGGCCTCTACTATTTTAAAAGTTATGCATTGTGTTTCTCTTCTTTTAGTGGTTAATCCTAAATTAAGCACATGTGACTTAACAAAATTTAAAATTAATCAATTTCTCTATCCCTTTCTGGACAAGAAAACCACTTCCCCATCCCCCAGCCCCACTCTCAGCTTCTATGTTCCTTATTGTTACCCAATATTTTACTTTCATCTCGTTTTTAGTCTTCTTTTGTTGTTGTTGTTACAGTCAGTGCATATTTAGGTTTATCTTTTCACTGTAGTTATTTTTTTCACCGTTGCTTCTGGCGTTCTATTTCTTCCATCTGGTTCAGTTTCCGTCTCACCAACCTGTATTCTGCAGTTGGTCTTTCACCTCGCAGGATCTGCGAGTAATAAATTCTCTTGGGCTTTGTTTGTATGAAAAACACTTTTTCCCTCATTTGTGAATGTTTGTGAATGTTTAACTAGAATTTAAATTTTAAGGCATTGGCTGTTGTTCTACAGCAATCTGAAGGTATATTTCCTATTGTTGTCTATTTTTGCTGACAATAAATCTACTTTTAGTTGAGTTGTTATTCCTTTATGGTAATCTGACTTTTATCTCTGGACACTTTTTAAGATTCTTTTATTTATTTTTTTTCTGTAATGTATCTACAAAGTGTGGAGATGTGCATTTTTCAAAATTCGTCATAGAAACTGATATTTTTCAATTTAAGAATTTAAATGTTTAATTCTGGAAAATTCTCACCCAATATCATTTCAAATATTGCCCCCTTCACATAGTCTCTGTCATCTTCTCCTGGTACTTGATTAGATGACATATTTTGACCTTAGTAGTTTAACTACATATCTCTCAACCTCTCGTTCATATTTTCCATTTCAATTCTGGATGACAATCTCAATATGTCTTTCAGGTCACTAATTTTCTCTTTGGCCATGTCTAATATACTACTTTACACATCCAATAATTTTTTTTGTAATGATACAGTTTTTATTTCTAGAAGCAATATTTGTCTACTTTTCAAACCCATGTTGTATTGCTCTCTCTTGTTATAATTTTTGTTCTTCCTTTTACATATTTAAACATTTTAAATATACTTTATTTATAATGTATTTAAGATTGCTTTATTTCCTCTGGATCTTGGACTGTTAATTATCCTATTTGTTGCTAAGTGTCCCTCATCATAGCTTGTGTTTGCCATAGTTTCCAATGTTTATTGGGAGTTCTTCAGTAGGGTTAGTTTTCTTTGGGAGTCCCACATCCCCTGTATGAATAGTGGCAGCACTTCTCTATAGAAGACTGTGTTTGCCCCTGCTAACACCCTGCTGGTTTTACCAGTTCTGGACCAGTGTTTATGTTAGTTTCTAGGCATTGCTTCTCTAGTGTAAACTAGTGCAGGTAGTGCAGGCTTAGATTTCCAGTTGCTGGTATATGACTCTTTTCCACCTAAGTTGATAGCATACTTTCTTGAAACTTCCCCAACAGATCTGCTGAATTTTTTTTTTTTTAATATGGAACGCTTCATGAATTTGCGTGTTATCCTTGCGCAGGGGCCATGCTAATCTTCTCTGTTTCGTTCCAATTTTAGTATATGTGCTGCCGAAGCGAGCACATGCTGAGTTTCTTTAATCTCAGAGGTTCCTAACTATGCCAGGGGGCCTCTATCCCTGTCTCTCAACTCATCTAGATTTGAGGCCTTAACTTCTATCCTTTAAAATCTCAATTGGAGCATTGGGCATTTAAAATCCCAATCTGACATTAAAAGCCCAATCTGAGCCATTGGGTTCATGTCTGGGTATGAAACCCCTTGGGCTATTGTGGTCTCAGCTTCTGCCCAACACCCTGGCTTTGAGTTCCTGCTTCATCACTGACATTAGGAAGATCCCTCTCTTTCTTCAGAGCCCTGTGTGCATCTGAATTTATTTTTGTTATATTGCATGCATGTTTATATCTATTTGGATGGAAGGAACACCTGTCTGTATCCATGTAGTCTGCCATATTGATGAGAAGCCCTCCAACTGCAAACTAAGGGCAGGAGCCATGTCTCATCCTTCTGTGTGTGTCTGCACAATGCAGCCTGGCCCAGAATCACACACAAAGTCAAAGCTCAAAGAGTGTGACAATCTCAGGATCTCACAGTAGGGGCTTTGTTAACTAGACCATAGTACAACAATGCAATAGAATGTGGTGTAGCCATTTCAAAAGATATTATGGAAAATTTGTGATAGGAGAAATGTTGTCAAAATAATTTTTAAGTGTAAAAGGTAGGTTAGAAAATAGTATGCACTGTCCTATTACATCAAAAACGGATTGGAAGAAAACACATGAGAATGTTAGCACCATTAGGTCCCTGGATAATGTGAGTATGGGCCATTTTTATTTTCCTCTTCTGAATTGTGTTTTCCAGAGTTAACATGTATTTCTCATATAATCTGTGTGACAAATACGAATTTCTCCACAACACTCAGATGCAAGTCCTATGTCCCAAATGTCCTGCAACACTCAAGTTGACACATCTCTTTTGATATTCCACGTGACTAAAATCCCAGTAAAACCCAAAGTGCCAAATAAGTAGAAAATCTGTGATGCTCTCTTGATTTCCTCCCCTCCCAGAACTTGTGTGGCTTACGCCATCTCAAAGGAGCATCCACTGACACCCAGATGGCCAGGTGCTGCTTTCTGAGCAGTCTATAGCTGCCACACTCCTCCCTGCCTTGCAAGGATACTCCTGCACACTGGGCCTGCCCCAGCTAGCAGCTGCCCATTGGTCCCTTGTCAGGATGCCTGCTTGGCCCATGTTTCCATGGTAGCCATCAAGGGAGGATGGTTCAAGGGCACTCCATGCCTACCTATAGTCCCTCTTCAGTTTCCACTTCCACCCTAGTTACAGCCCTGCATGTTCTTGGGGCACAAGTGCTGGTGCCAGGCTGCTGCATCTAGCAGAGCTTCTGATGTCAGCCACACACTGTACACAGACCTCCCCGTCCACCACTCTGGGCTCTTTCTCGTTAGGTTATGTTTGTCTTTCCCCATATCTGTTCCCGAACCCTCATTGTCCATCCTTATAATGGGCCTTGATGGGAAGCTCTCTATTCTATTCTTAGCTTCCTGGCTTTGAATTTCTGGACATAGGGATTGGAATTTTTGTCCTCCCTACCCAGAAGGTCCCCTGTGCTTCTTTGGAAAACTCAAATTCTTCAGTGACCAGTTTTTCCAATTCCAGCAGAGGCATCTCCACTTGGGTCATAGGACTATAGAAAAGTGGCTTTCTACCATCTATAAAATTGCCCGAACTAGAAGGTAACTCAGGTAGCCCTATACTAGGGTAAAAAAGAGCATTTCTCATATATATAAAAAGTTATTAACATACTAAAAGATTTCAAACTGGCTAATCAAACAACTAGGGATTTGTAGTGTCCTACAGACGAGGGTGGGATTGCAGAACACAAGACCCACAACCCAAGAGAGGAGCAAGGTTGTGCTGAGCTCCCGCCCTGAGACCTCATCCTCAGCCCAGCCTCCCATATCACCTGCCTGTGCAGTGGAGGGTAGCGAGCCAGGTGGCAATTGGTAGTTTAGATTCTCCCTGTGGCAACTTCCGTCTTTGCCCAACTATATTTTTGGCTGTTTTTGTTCCCTGAAGCATCCTCCAAGCAGAGATCAATTAAAATTCGGGGTGAGGTGCACAGGAGGCAGGTCCATGGAAGGCTTTCGAGTCCTTATGTCTGAGGAATCCTCTTCTCCCCTGACCTCTTTCCACTTCAGTCCCCTGCGACCCCCAACTCTTGCCTCTGGACTCAGGGATGGGTAGACTCTGAGCAGGTGGCCCTGGCTGGTGCCTGGGCTGGTGGCAGGTTGAGTGGGAAGAAGGTTGTCAGCATACGGGCCAAGGGAACACATGGCCCCGAGTTCCTGGGGACAGGAGGGGAACAGGCGGGAGCAGATGAACTGCTAAGCAACAGGGTTGGTGATTTCAGCCAGAGAACTTTTCAGCGATAAGAAATAAGGGAAAGCAGCCAGTAGGGGGGCAGGGGAAGGGAGGCTGAGGGATTCATCACCCATCTCTGCACAATATCTGTGTTTATTTTCTATTAAAAGTAAAATGCTGTTCTCCTAGGTAGCTCTTGCTTTTCCCAAAGTGCAGAGCTGAAAACAATAGGGAACCATCAACCCAAGTCTTCCCTTTCCCTGGCGGATTCACTCACGCGCACATTTAAATTACTCCCGAGCTACGGGAGGCACAATGGCTGAACTTCAACATGGGATCAACATACTGGAATGGAGCCGTTGCAGAGTTTTAAAAATAGCACAGAAGGAAATATACATACCAAAGGGCCAACAGTGGTTGCCTCTGGGTGATGGGATCATGGATGATTTTTTTTTCTTCTTCTTCATACTTTTTTGTGCTTTTCATGTTTTTGTCACGTGTATATATTTTTTATAAAAGTCTAGTTAGAAACATAGATAAAGGCAACACTGAGTAATAAAAGAAGAAAACATGGGCTCTATGTCCAGAACCTACCACACAGCAGAATCTAGGGTAGATCTTTGTGTCTATTATTTGATTTGACCAACTTGCAATACTGCTTGTACCCTTTGTACAGACGAGACAACTCAGTCTTGGGGAAGTTAATGAGCTTATCCAGGGTGACACAAATGGTAACTGGCAAAGGGAGATTTCAACCCAGGTGTGTCTGCCACTGGGCTGTGTATTAGAGTGGTAGATATGGTGTCCATGTACGCCTTACTTCCGGGGTGCTTCTTTGCATACAGGGAAAAGCTCACTTCTTAACATCAACAAGATTATGCCAGTGACAGCCAAGCATCTTCTGCTGATATTCATCACTCAAACACAAAACTGAATTCTTCACCCACACATCGGTGAATTAATTAGTTGGTAACTAATGTTCCATTAGTTCAGGAACTCAATTTATAGTCAAAATTGTGATGCATCCTACATTTTAGCTTTTTCTAATACAGAGAAATAAGGATAACAGGTGTAACAGTAATCGGCTCTTGAACAAGGGACATTACAGGAACAGACTAGCTCATTGTCACGTTCGAGCCAGCCCTCACGAACGCTCGTCTCTGCTGCATGAACCGGGAGGAAGCAGTTGGCAAGGAGTCAGGCTCTAAGATTCCTTCTCCTTTTAGATTCCTTCGTCTTAGCTCTAATACTCTTCACTATTCCATACCATTTTCCCCATTAATTTTGGAGTCTTTAACCTGGATTCCCTGATCATAGACATGTGTCAGGGATTCCAGGAACCCACTGAAATGTATGCAACCATCACATCTGAGTGTGTGGGTGTGGTAAGTGTGTGGGGAAAGGATGCACAGCTTTCATCAGACTCAGACAGGGCGAGATTCCTGCTGTAGTACCTATCCCGTCTCCTCACCCCGTCTGCACTCTTCCCCACCTCTCCTGCCTGCCTACTTTTCTTTTCCTTCACCACTCTTCTTTCCCCACACTGAATGCTGCCTTCCTCCCCTGTCTCCCTCCCTCCCCGTGCCCTTCCTCTTGCAGGCATCCTCTGCCCTGGGCCACCCCTGCCTATGGTCTCCAGCAGCCCGACCTTCACCTCCACCCCCAGCAAGAGCCAGGCCCAGCCAGACAATCCGCGGCCAGATGCAGGGACCACGAGCTCCATCGTCAAACAGTCTGCTACTTTCCTTATTGTTTATTTCCAGGAAGGCAATTTGGCTGCAGCCGAGCTGCGGAGGCCCTGAAGCCTGGTCACAGCCTCACATGTCAGCAGAAGGAAGGAAGAAGTCACCAAGAAAAAAAGCCAGGCGCCTGTTGCGCTTGCTCTGCCACCAGCTCCCTGCCCTGCTGCACATCCCACCTGCAATCCACTGTTGCAAGCTCCACCCACACTCGCACCCATGGAAGAGAGGGACTCACATTAGAAAGCTTTTAGGATCTGCATAACCCAGAACTCTATTTTAAAGACCCTTAAAATAGACAAGGCAGGAGAGGCTCTAGGTCTCTTTTCACGGGGTACAATAACTAGACAGTGATTTCACATTGCCATTTCAAACCACTCTAGCAACTTCATGGCTACAAACACACCCAGGGACTGATCCATCCTACTCTGCCCTACCTGGGTCACAGCCCAAAGTAGAGGAAACAAAAAGGAGAGGAGGCAATGGTGGCTAACGTTTGTTCAGATGCTTGCACTAGCACCCACTGTGTGCCTACAGAGTGTCGGGGGCTGGGACAATCCAGTGATGAATGAACAAACATGTGCTGAACACGTTTCCTTTCTAGCGGGGAGGAGTGGCTAATGCTCACATGTTTAAGGAAGGAAGAGTCAGGAGACAAAGGCAGCTGAAGCAAAGGGAGCAAGAGATGGATAGTGGGAAGTGAAATCAGGAGACGTTGGGGCTGGACCCCACCCCCCACGGGCCTTGGGAAGGGCTTTGGGCAGACTCAGTGTGTGTTCCTGCCGACACGTCCATGGATCAGCAGCGTACCTCAACCCTGGGCTGTCATGATCTGTCGACACAAACACGCTCCAGCTAGAGTTCTGCTGCTCTTAGTCAAATTCCCAAGAGAGGGAGCCTAGCAGGCCAAGTACAGCCCAGGGACTTTGCTGAGTCGGGCTCAGGTCCCTTGAGCCAGAAGTTGGCGTGAACTGCTGCTCTGTCCTTGTTCCGGACTCTGACTGGGCAGGCACCTCCCATGAGAGGACACTTTGAATGGAACCCGGATGACCGTGGGATCCAGGCAGTCCACTCAGAGACAGAAGGAGACAATCAGGTCAGTGGGAGACCTGCTGTTCTCCGTTCTGCGGTTGTCCCTTGGTATCACTTGTTAGAAGAGTCACTGGAAAGGGCAGAAAGGCCTTTGTACATTGTTTGTGGGCAGTTAGCTCCTAATGGAGGAAGACAGTAGGCAGGGGGACGTCTGCAGCTGTCAATCTGCTTGAAATTACAAGGGTGAAAACACCCCTAGAGGGAAGTGAGAGATTCAGAATCTAGATTTGCTGAATCTCTCAAAAAACAAAAAACTAAAACGGAAAACAAAACCCCTTTTTCTGCTTCTGATCATCTAGTTGCTAGAAAACCTCACCTCTGAATTCCTTGTATAGCACACGATGATTTTCCAAGCATCCTGGAAAAGCTGATATTGAGTTCTCATCCTAATTTTCTCAGCTGGGAAATGGCACGGCCTCCTGCCACTCATACTCTGCCCTCTGACCCTCGGAGGCCTTTACAGGCTAAAAATGAGACACAACCTCCCAGCTGAGAGCAATGGCCTTGTGAAGGTCATGCACCAGGCTAAGTCATCCCTGCCCCGCCTGGTCCCCGGCACTGGGCAGGGCATCCTTACTCTGGGCCCCCGCAGAGACCACAGGGAGAAGGTCTGAGCAGGTCAGCGGCTGGGCAATTGCCCGGTGTGTCCTCCTCCCTCCCTGGAGCCCCCACAGCCACGCTGCCCTTCATCTCTCTGCAGCAGTCCATGCCCTTGTGTCCTACCCCAGAAAACCCATCACTTGCCACTCTGGTCTTCACCGAATCTTAATTTCCAAGTGTCAGGAAGTTTCATTTTCTCTGTGATCGAGTTCACGTCTCCTTCTGTGAAGGGAGCTGGACTCAAATGTCAGAAACAGTGCTCCTCTTTTTCATACCACAGCCAGGGGCTCTTTCTATGTCCCCTTCCCCAAGAACAGAGCATGGATGAATAATTGCGCAAATGAAGAGCCATAGGCAAAGCCTGGCTAAGTCCCGCCATCGGATTTAAGTCCTGGCTGTAGTACTTGCTTCGGCGGCATACAAGCCAAGTCCTGGTTGTACTGCCTGGCTCCTCCCCACCCGCCTGGGCCTCACCTAACCCGCTGCTCTCTCCTCGTTTACTTCTTACAGCCAGACCCAGTGATCAGAGCCCCGGATGCTGAAGAGGAGCAGAGCTGCAGAAGCAGCAGCTGGAGTGGGCAGCTGCCACAGGACAGGATGGGCCTCTGGGCGCAGTTCCCTGGGTGGGGCAGGCCCAGCCCACGTCAAACAGAAAGACATTTGCCCCCACATCCCTGGCCTTCCGCTCTTGCACCCTTCTTGGCTGTGCCCCAGGACAAAGATCTCAATCTCTTCTGTGACATCCAACCCATACAGACATTATCAGGGGTATTGAAAGACCTTCTTTGTCTCTTATTAAAGGAACTGCAAGAGAAGCTGGAGAGAGAAAGAGAAAACTCCTTTCCCCACAGTGAGGTACTGAGTGGCCCACACAGGGCCACAGAGCGGGTGGAGGGGCTGGCAGGATAAGGACAAATTGTCCTGGCACACAGGGAACCTTGCCCTGGGGAGCAGTGGGAGGTGGGGATGCCCAGCCACTGGGGAGTAGGCTCTGATTTCTTGTTTTCAGCAATCCTTTGGGGTTTTGATAATAATGAGGAAATGGTTGTCAAGAATTTTGAAGAGCATGAGGTTTTACCCCACTCGAAGGCGAATAAGTTAGCCTGCCACCATTTCATGGGTACTGGGGAAGCCACGAGGCTCCTGGGTGAAGGACAAAGGACTCTGTTATTCATGGTAATGAGCAGAATGTCGGCATTCGCACTAGGTCCCCAAGCCCCAATTTCCACAGAACAACATGAAGAGGACTGCATGAGACCTATGCAATCAGTGGGTTGAGTCACAGAAGAAAACCCTGACACCTGGGAGGCCCAAATCAATTATAATGGGCTATTAGAATCTATGATAAGCCTGCCTGAACTTTGACCTGGAGGGAGACATTATCTTCATTATGCTGGACAATAAATCAACTTTCCCCTTTGTTCTGCAAAGAAAAACTATCTCTATTCCTCAAAGAAGTTTGTTATACAAAGATCATTCAAAAGATTATCTAGAACAAAGTAGTCAGTGCCTCTGCTCACAAGATGTACAGGACATAAGAGATCCTATGAGAACTGTCTCCCAGTAATGCGTACACAGCACACGGTTTCAGGGGGAAATTGCTACTCATAGAGACGTCAATAAATAATATTGGGGAACTGACAGTATGAGACTAGAAGCTAAAATTTTACTTGAGTATATAAATACAAAACCAAACGTGGACCCATAGGTGCGGTGTTTCCCACTGGTGCCTGTAACCAGGAGCACAGTCACAATTACCACATCAGGAAGGGTGGGTCAGACAAACCTCGCAAGGGTTGCATTTGATCACAGAATGTATACACTACATCACTTGGTATAGCCCCACAAATCACTGAGTTCTATTCATTTTTTTTCCAATCTCTTTTCTATTTTTCAGATTAAATCATTTCTGTTGATTTATCTTCAAGTTCAATAACCTTTTCTTCTTTCATTCCAATCTGCTGCTAAGCCCATGCAGTGAATTTTCTAAATTAGATCTACTTTTTAGTTCTAGCATTTTCTATTTAGTCCTTTTTCTTTATTCCTTTTTCGTTTCCCTGCCGAGATTTATCATCTGTTCATTACAATCATATTTTACTGCAAATTCGTACACATATTTGCAGTCATTATGTTAAAATCCTTGTGGCTAATTCCAACATTTGAGCCATCTTGGGTTATTTTTCTATGGACTGCTTTTTCTCTTGGGTCATATTTTCCTGTTTCTTCCATGTCTAGTAGTTTTTTTATTCTATACTGAGCGTGGTGAATGATACGTTGCAGAGCCTCTGGATTCATCTTTCTCTGGAAAGTGTTGGTTTTCTTTCTAGCAGGCACTTCAATTGAATGCAAACTCCACATTTTCTCTCTTTTGCAGAGGCAGCACTGAAATCTCTGCTCAGTTCTTACCCCTTCCAGCTTTGCTTTTATGCTGGGCTCCTTGGGTGCCCTATTCAGGGAATTCTAAGAATTTGGTTCATGTTTATATGTGGATTTTGGAGGTCTTTCTTCTCTGGCTCAATTTTCTGAGCACTCCACCCTCACTTTCTAGTTATTCTGGCTACTTCTGCAGCAGTGGTTCTGCCCAAGTTGCAGCTGGCCCAGGTAGAGGGCTTGGGAGTGGCCTGGAGACAAAACGATAAATGTGACTGTCACCAGCACTGTTCTCTACTTTCAAGGATCAACTCCCCTGTGGCATGACTAGTGTCCTTTGGTCACTCACCAGCACTTTCAAATTGTTGTTTTTTATATGTTGTCCTAAATTTGTAATAGTAATTCCTGGAGGTTTAGTCCACTACAAGCTGCTTTACCATTACAGGGAAGTGGAACCTCTACTTAATGTTTTATAATCTGCTTTTTATTACACTGTACTGTGAAAATGCTATACCATTGTATTAAGCAAAATTTAAATAACACTTAACTATTGGTGGACATTTAACATACCTCCAGCTTTTGATATAATAACATCTGTGGTCTTCAAAGTCAGGAGTTCCTACTACAGGAATTGCAGAAGATAATTCATTTCATTTGCAGGGAGACATATATATTAGTACTTCTATTTTATTTTTTATTTAACTCAATCTGTAACATATCTTTATGTTATATAATATATATATCATTATGATGCTTCAAGTAGATAATTTATAAAATATATATAGATATATTGGGGTATATGCTCAATTTTACATATGTAGTTTTTTTTATAGATAGGGATATTAATTTTTAAAGTTTGGGAGGTACTATTATGAATAATGCTTTAATGAGTATATGTAATACTGATTACTTAAGAGATTTACTCAGAAGTGGAATTGCTGGATCAACTGGCATAGTTTTTTTTTTAAGTTTTTGATTCATTTTGCCAATATTGTCAAATAACCCTCCAGAAGGGCTTAGCAATTCACGCTCCAAGCAGCAAAGTATGAGAGCACACCTTCACCTCCCTAACCCATGAAGATTGACCATAGTTAGTGGAGTTTTTATCTCATCTTTAAAAGTTTTATTGATGAATAACAATATTTTGGTTTAATGAGAATATTCTCCTTTACTCACAGAGCTGAACATTTTTCATATACTGACTATATTAAATTTCTTTTTAAATTGCCTATTTATTTCCTTTGCTTTTCTATTAAGATGATTCATCTTTTATTTAAAAATTAACTTAAGATCTCTTTTTATAGTAAGCACATTCATCTTTTGTTTAATATGAATGTTACAAAAATGTTTTTCCAGTTTGTCATTTGCTTCTTTATTTGTTCATGATATTTTCATACACACAATACATTAACATCGTCAAATTCATCACTCATTTTCTTCATGGTTGATGCCTTTTGAATTATACTGAGAAAGTCATTCCATATTCAGGATTATATAACCACATCAATTTTTCTATTAGGGCATTTATTTAAGACTGAAATCTTTAATTCATCTAGCATTTATTATGATAAATTATGCAAGATACAAATCTTATTATATAGTAGAATCTTATATGTATATATATGTGGGACTGTTTCTGAGTTTTTATTAAAATCCATTGGTCTGTTTAACTACTATATCACTACTGCAATCCTCTAAGTTTTATAATTGAATTAATACATTTTAACATGAGGCATTATGTTTCAAGAACATTGACAAACCAGAGAACACTCCAAAGTGGAGCTAGAAAACCACCATATAATAATTATTTTAAAAACTAGTAATGTTTAACTTTGAGAAGTGAGGATTAAATCCCTTTCAAAAGGAGGAATTCAATAAGTAACCTAAAGGGATACATCATAGCTATTTTTCAAATAGTTAAAGATCTGTTATATGGATTGGAATAGATCTGAGTGACTTTGGAGGAAAGAACTGGAGGAAATGAGTAGAAAGTACTAGAGGAAAATTTTAGCTCATCAAAGAACTCTCCTAACAACCGCAGTTGTTCAGCAAGAGAACAGGCTGTCTTGAAGGAGGGTAGGGTAGGAGCAGGCTTCTCCTTCACTAGAAAAGTTAAAAAATGGGTAACTAATTTTTCAAAGATGCAATAAAGAGGACACATGCAATGAAAAACGGTCTAGGCTACTTGAGGCACATTCGAACTCTAAAATCCTGGCATCTATGATCTTGCTATCTTAAAAATATCAATGCCATGACTTCATTAACATCAAGCCTTAGCCATTGAGGAATCAGCACTGAGGGTTCCCTAAGGCAATACAGCCCAGCCGTTGGTTTCCGAAACCTTAGAAACTGTGGTTCACTCTTTCTTTGTCTATGAGGTAGTGGATGCAGGGCTGGGCTGGCATGCAGGATACAAAACTAATAGAAATTTAATAGGTCCCCACACAGCCCTCGTTTTTGTTTAAACTTTTAAATATGACTCAGGGAACCCTGGGGCAAAAAAGGCATATTTCCTCAAACAACAAGAAAAAAAGTGGCCCAGGATCCCGGGGTCTCATTTTCATCCCGCTTCTGCAGACACCAAGGCACTGAGCAAAGGTGTGCTCTGTCCCCTATTCACCTCCAAAGGGTACAGAAAAGAGAACTTTCCTTTAATGCCTCAGTAAAATATTCTGAGGTCCTGAGAGCCATCCTATTTAAATGCAATGATTTCATCTATTATTTATCTCATGGCTTTCAGAGAGAAGGTGTTTCAGTCTTGCTAAGAAGAGAGGCAGAGCTTTGAAGCATCCTCCATGAGCTGGTTTCCCTTGGGAATCAGCAGTAGCCAAGAACAGGACAGCAGAAATGTTGTCATCTGGGGCTGAGGGACATTGGGTCTGAGGACGTCGGCCCTGTGAGTGCCTGGTCGTCGGAGCTCTCCGTCTATTGTTCTCTGAAGACTCACAGTTCTCACTGCATTACAGGCATGGATAGATGGAGAAAGTACCAGAGTTGGTCATAATCCCCATAACCCAGCAGCTGTCTAGCCTCGTGGGCACAAAACACAGGGCAGAAAGTAAACAGTACAGGATGCTACAAACTATTGAGAAGGATATAATTAAGCATTAAAATATAAAGTGAAAAGTATATAAGCCTTATAAACATAATATTGAGTGAGAAGAGCCAGATACAAAAGAGTTCTGTATGAATCCATTTATATAAAACTTTAAGACAAGCAAACTAATTTATGATGTTCGAAGTCAAGATAATGGCTATCCTTCCGGGAGAGCCAGTGGGTGTGCCTGGAAGGGGCCCAGGGGCTTCTGGGATGCTGGTAATGTTCAGTTTCTTAATCTAATTGCTGGTACCTTGGGTGTACTCAATTTGTGAAAATTTATTGAATTGTGCATTTATGATTTATGCACTCATCTGTATCTATTATATTTTTTAAAAATTCAAAAGAAGAAGAAAGGTGGTAACTTGGCACTTCTTAGCACCATTCTAAGGGCTCTCACGTGCTTATCCCATTTAATTCTCCTAACAACCATGGAAAGTGATACTTTCTTCATGTTACCCAGTGGAGGGTATGGAAGTTCTGAGAGACAGCAGGACAGGGTGGTATCACACAGCTGGCAAGTCTGATCAATCCTGGGTTTTCCAGACTCAAAGCCTAGGCTCGAGTTTTCACTAAATATTTACAATAGATGGAGCAAAGTTACATCCCTGAAACCAAGAAGGAGAGGAGAGCTAGCATGCAGACTCTTTCCAGGCTTGAAAACTAGAATCCGTGACCCAGGGAGACCTTGCAAGTCAGGGAAGAATCCACAGTACTCCCAGGGACCTGGTGCATCCTAAGTTACTCAGGGACCCCTCGCAGGCTCCGTGCAGCACTGGAAATTCATTTTTGGGATCCTCTGTCATCAGCCTATAAGGATTCCTCTAGCTAGAGCCACAGCTGAGTCACGGTGCTTCATAGACTCCTTCAACGGCTAGAGTAGGGGAAGGGAGTATGACCTGTCCCAATTCACTTAATCAGATCAGTTAGGCAGAAACATGGGGCTCAGACAAAACTAAATTATGGCTTCCTCATCCCCCAGTGGAAAGTTCGTTGCCCCAGACTTTAGGAAATTGTTCCAGCTGCAGGCTCTGCCATTAAGTATCTGTTCTAACCTCACTGGCTTCATTTTCTTTATCTGTACAATGAGAAATTTGAAAGAGGTTTTTCTATAAACCCTGTCCAGCCCAGACTTATGACCTAAAATAACATGGTTCAAATTTCTGGATGGGAAAGTATTCTAACCCCAGATTTGAGCACAGGTCTTAAGAGTCAGGAAACCCAAGTGTAAGTCTTGATTCAAAATGTGGTGCTTTGTAATGTTTTTGAGCCTCAGTTTCCCATTCTGTAACACGGGGATAGTACTCTTGGAGGATTGTTACCAAGATCCAATGAGCTAACAAGTGGTCCTCAAACTTGAGCTTGCATCAGAATCACATGGGGAGGGGGGAGCTTATTAAAATGCAGGTTGCTGAGCCCTACTCAATCTGCCTGGAATAGGGCCCATGCATTTGCCTGTCTATCATCATCCCAGGTGCGCTGATGCCGCTAGTCCCAGGATCACACTCTGAGGACCACTGAGTTAATGTACTTAAAAGCTCATAGTAGACTGGGTACAGTGGCTCACACCCGTAATCCTAGCACTCTGGGAGGCTGAGGCAGAACTGCTTGAGCTCAGGAGTTGGAGACCAGCCTGAGCAACAGTGAGACCCTGTCTCTTCTAAATACAGAAAAATTAGCCAAGGGTGGTGGTGCAACTATAGTTCCAGCTACTCAAGAGGCTGAGGCAGGAGGATCACTTGAGCTCAGAAGTTTAAGGTTGCAGTGAGCTACGATGACACCACTGCACTCTACTTGGGGCAACAGAGCAGGGCTCTGTCTGAACAATAACAACAAAAAAGTAAACTGGACATCCCTTTTCACTCCCCCTTACAAAAAAAAAAGTTCATAGTAGAGTATGGATCTAAGATGTTTTGACTCAACCTAAATGGGAAATGGTTCCTCTGTGCTAAGATACATCCATATAAATGATTATGTTGTTCTCTGGCAAGCAGTTGGGGTGTAAACCAAGAATCCCCAGGCTCTACCAGCCTGTGGATCCTGGTGGAGTAGTATTACCTAATGTACCATCTCACAGCTCCCAGCTTGCAAGTTCCCGAGCGGATATTGGGGAGACTCTCCACACGTCTACACGTGGGCCTCCTGTTCTTCTACAAGGTTCTTTTCTTCTTGATGATGCTCCTTGCCTACACCCTAAAACACTCAGGGATGGTCCCTGGGCAGAGCTACTGCTGCTGGTACATCAGGGCAACATTGCTTCATCTCCAGCAGGGCTCCATTCCCTCAGCCTCACAGCAACATCATTTCTTCACAGAAAAGCAGGAATGGCCCTCTTTGCCCTTAATGCATTTATCTCCTGGGCCTGACGTAGCACTCTTTGTGTCCTTTGTGGAAATATGTCACAGCAGAGATCCCTTTCTGGGTCACCAAGTTCCCTTCCACTGTCCTGGGAACTTGGGAAGATCGCATTTCCAAGCTTCCCTTGCCATTAAGTTGGGACCATGAGACTAGTTCTGGCCACTGGTCTTTAAAGGACATGAGGTGTGTGTCACCTCTAAGCCAAATAACCAAAGAGGTGCTGCGAGTTCCCCATGCCCTCTGTTCATTTGCACAAGAATGTGAATGACACACGCTTCAGAGGCAGAGCCAGCTCCAGGTGACCTGTCTTCTCAAGTCACCTTATCTAGGGGACTGCCTTGGAGACAGGCAGTCGGCGTTGACTTAGAGAAATAAATCTTTATGTATAAACCACTGAGATTCTTTTCCCCACAGCTTAACTTAGCCCAACTGTGTCAGTCCATCTTGTGTTGCTATAAAGGAATACCTGAGGCTGGGTAATTTATAAAGAAAAGAGGCTGATTTGGTGCACGATTCCGCAGACTGTACAAGCGTGGCTGCAACATCTGCATCTAGTGAGAGTGTCGGGGAGCTTCCAGTCAAGGCGGAAGGTGGAGGGGGAGCAGGCGTGTGACGTGGTGAGAGGAGCAAGAGAGGGAAGAGGAGGTGCCGGCTCCTTTAAACAACCAGCTCTCGCATAAACTAATAAAGTGAGGACTCACTCATTACCATGGGGAGGGCACCAAGCCATTCATGAGGGATCCACCCTCGTAACCCAAACATCTCCAACCAGGCCCCACCTCCCACACTGGGGATTGAATTTCAGCATGAGATTTGGAGGGACCAAACATCCGAACCATACCACCAACCTAACAGAAAGTTCCTTTTGTTTTGCTTATACTTTCTCTAGGACGCAGCCAAAAACTTAGAGAGTAGACACTGTAAAGTCCTTCCTGTCTCTTCATCTTTCCCATTTTTTTCTCTCCATACATCTCCCCCCTACTCTACATAAATATGGTCTGCAAACAGTCCCCAGAACAGTATCATAAACCCACAAGTGCAGGAGACCCGTCAGATTTAAGTCTCAGCGGCAGCTTGTCTTAGTTGCTGTTGGTGATGGTGGTGGTAGAGGTGGCAGCGGCGGTGGTGAGAGAGTTTGTGCCTGTCATTTGGGCGATGGGATGGTAACAGTACGGCGCTGACCCACACACTGCTCCCAGGAATACGATGTGGCCAGGTGGGCCTGAGAGTGATCTATGTTGGAAGGAATCACCTTTCCCACAGGGGCCGACTGGTGGTATGGCTTTCTTTGGGGGATAATCTCTGGCTGGCCGGTCGTACCAGCAGTGAGTGGGTTTGGAGGTAAAGAGAGAAAGAGCACCTGGCTCAACAGGTGCTGTGGGCCAGGACAGACTGAATGCAGGGGAGCATGGGCTCTCCAGACCCAGAGTGTCAGCCCAACTCCAGGTCAACAAGTGGAGAGTTTTCTGGAAGAGGTTGACAGACAGGCACTCGGTCTCTTCTGCTCCGTTGTTCCGGAGGTGAAGGAAGAAGGCAGCATCCAGGAAACAAATACACTCAAGTTACTGACACGAGTTGCCTTGGAAGCAGAGACTATTTATCATAATAACAGTGCTTCACATTTTAAAACAGTCCTCTGCTTTCCTTTCAAAAATTTCTTGCATGTCCTTATTATCATATCCTTACAACGATGCCGTCTGGTAGACACAGTAGAAACGAGGGCAAAGCAGGAGCCAGCGGTGACCTGCTCTCCAGTGCTGCCTGGCACTGTGCACAGGACAAGTGACCTCATCTATTCCTCGTGTGCTTTTGTGAGAAATATTATCTCTGCTTGTACATTAAGACTCTAGGCCTCAGGATAACTTGTCCACAGTCACATAGGTGGTAATGGTGACATCTAGATTCCAACTGCTGTGGTCTGAATGTGTCCCCCCGATTCATCCAAGTTCATGTGTTGGAAACTTAATCCCCATTGCGACAGTGTGGGGAGTTGGGAACCTAGTAAGAGATGATTAGGCCGTAAGGGCTCTACCCCCACGGTGGATTAATGCCATTACTGTCGAAGTGAGTTCAAGGATTCCTTATGAAAGGACAAGTCTGGCCCTCTTGTCAGATGCCAGCCCCTTGATCTTGGACTTCCCAGCCTCCAAATATATGAGCCAATAAGTTTCTGTTCGTTATAATCACTCAGCCTATGCCATTCTGCTTTAGCAACACAAAAGGGAGTAAGACAGAAAACTGGTACCTAGAAGTGGGGCTGTTGCTATAACGAATACCTGAAAATGCAGAAGGGGCTTTGGAACTGAGTGATGGGTGGAAGCTGGAAGAAATTTGAGGAGTGGGCTAGGAAAAAACCTAGATTGCTGTGAATGGAGCATCAAGGGTGATTCTGCAAGGGCCCAGAAGAAGAGAAAAACTGTAGGCAAAGTCTGAATGTTGGTAGAAGTATGGACGGTGAAGGCCATTCTGATGAGGTCTCAGGTGGAAACGAGGAATAAGGTATTGGAAACTGGAGCAAAGGCCATCCTTATTACAGAATGGCAAAGAATCTGGCTGAATTGTGTCCAATAAATTCCTGTTCATTATAAATTTCCCAGTCTGTGATATTGTTATAGCAGCACAAAACACACTAGGAGACCAACCCAAGTGTATGTGACCTCAAAGCCCATCATTTTTCATGAACATTGCTAGGTTCATTGACCAAGGTCATAGAACAAATCAGTGATGGAATCAGACCCAGAAGCAGGTTCTGCTAATAGCCTTGATACTAGTTCTGAGCTCCATTTGGCAAGCATCATGCATAATAGTGTCGTACCGTAAACAAAACACTCCCATTCACTGCCCCCCAAACAGCCCCTCGAGTGCCCAGCAGTGGAGGGCAAGCCCCTGCCTGCCCTCCTTGCTTCCTCACCCCACCCACTCCCAGCACCTAAGCAAGCTCCAAGGCACAAGACAAAGACATTTTAAGAAGAGTTATGCCTGACTTCGTGCCAGAACCCAGTTTTTAAGAATATACCAATGATTCCCTTGTATTATACTATTCAAGTATAATAGGAAATGTTAGAATTAGAGAGTAAAGCTGTTATTTTTCTTTTTTTTTTTAAGTTAAGGATCCATTCCTTGATTATTTCTCAAGTGCATTTGGGATGGCTTATGGAATGAGACTGTGTATGAAATAGGATAATGGAGGAAAAAAAAAGACATTCAAAAGGATCAGATAAATAGAGATTATCAAGCATTTGAAATAAGTTAATTATCACTGCTGAGCCTGAAATTTAGCTGCATTTCCCAGCAAGTAATGCATAAAAAGGAAACATAGTTCTCATTATCTAATGATAATAATTTTTTAAATAATTAATTAGCTTTTAAAAGCAGTGTATGTGCATGTGGGGGTGTGTGTGTGCATGTTTGTGTGTGTCACTGATTTCAAAGGGAAATGTACCTTGTGCTTATTTATCTGAAGGGATTGTAGGAACCATTAGTGCTATTCTATTTTCCATTTCTCGCTCCATTCTTTCTTTAATTTTTATTTCTTTCTTCCTTTCTCTTTCTTTCTTTTCCTCCTTCCTTCCTTCTTTTTTTTCTTTCTCTTCCTCCTTCTCCCCCTCCTCCTTCTCTTCCTTCTTTGGTTTAAGAACTATAGAAACGTACAAAGAATAACAAATTTCATGCACTTAATACCCAGTAGTAAGATATTGTAAAATAAGGTAAACAGAATGATTGTAGAAAAAAATGGAAGCTTCTCTTATTATTTTCAATTCCATTCCTAGCTTCCCTTTGCAGATCCTATCACTATCATTAATTTACTGTGCATTTTTCCAATCCTGGTCTTATATTATATAGACATACATATGGGTGTATATGTATAACAGTATTGAGTTGTATGTTTTCTACATAAATGGTATTGTGTTGAACACAGCATTCTGCAATTAATTTTCCACTCAATATTATGCATCTGATACCTATCCATGTTGATACATGCAGATCTAGTTAACTCATTTTACTTGTTGACTAATACTCCATCATGACTATATTATGATTTGTTTATCCCTTCATCTACTGGACGTGTTTGTTTCCAATTTTCAGCATTACGATCAAATTTACGATAGATATTCTTATATATGACAGCTTGAACACATGTCGTAGGGTACTCCTTAGCAATTATACCTGGACATGGAATCATCTGTCTACTTCAAATTTTCCTAGATTGCAAACAATAGAATTCATTATGATTTTTTTTGCAAAAAAGTAGCTTAATTAAATGTGGCCTTTTATAGATGGCCTATAAAAATTCTGGGAAGGCCAGAGAAGCAGGCTAGAGCAGTATTGCCAGGGATGTCCTGATTGGAAAATATTTCAATACACCACAGGGTTGTTCTCATGGAAACACCAAAGTTGCTGCTTAGAACTCAAGACACTTTGACCAGAACACCAGAAATTTGAGTTCCACTGAGAACTGGATAACTTTCTTCCCTACCATTTTGTAATGCCTCCTTTATCACATATGGAAGATCCATACACACTTCGGTCTGTGTTTAGACTTTCTATTATGTTCTATTGATCTATTTGTCTGTTCCTACAGCAATATTATAATGATTTATTAATAATTATTATGGTTACATAATGTCTTTATATTTAGGAAGGCAAATCCCCTCTTCTTTTTCCAAATTATTTTGACTATTTTATATACTTTTTAGAATCAATTTTTCAAGTCTGAAGATAAATCATGTTAACATTTTTAATATATATACATTGAATTTGTAACTTAATTTTGGGAGAATTTAGATCATGTTGAAATTTTTAATATATGTTCATTGAATTTATAACCTGATTTTAGGAGAACCAATGTATTTTTTCTTTCTTTCTTTTTTTTTTTTTTTTTTTGAGAGAGAAAGAGCAAGCTAACGAATGTATTTTTAATAACATCTTTCCATCCACAAATAAAGTCTATCCCTCTAGTTATTCAATTCTTCTTACATTATTTGAATTCTTATAATACTTATTTTATTCTAATTATTTATTGGTAATTTTTAGTTTTTCTTGCTATTGTGTATTACATCTCTTCTAAGTTAAATTTTCTAATTTTGTTAATACTGATGTGTAGAATGCTATAAGTCTAGATATGTTGATCTTCTAACTAACAAAACTGAACTTAAAAATATTGATAGCTTTTCCATAAATCATTGGGGCTTTTTTTGTTTTGAAAATCAAGTAATGTGTAAATAACAATTACATCTTTAACTTTCCAGTCCTTACTCTCTTATTTTATTTTTGTGTTCCATTGCATTTTTTAGAACCTTAAGCACAGTATTGACATTTGGGGTGACTGATAGTGGGCATTCTTGTCTTCTTCGTTCCTTTAATGGGAATGTTTCTATTCTCTTATAATTAATTGTAATATTTGCTGTAAGTTCTATATGGCCATTATTAGGTTAAGAGACTACTTTTAGTTTGCTAAAAGATCTTTCTTCAATCATGAACGACACTGAGTTTTATTGAATCATTTTTCTTGTGTCTATTGAGATGATCAAATTTTTTTCTCATTTCATCTTTGAAAAAAACAGACTGACTGCCAAAGCCAGGACAGAATAATAGAATATTAGACTATTAGTGCTTGAAGAATACCGGGATATCCATTGGTCTTAATGGGGCACCACTGGCATTTGGGGCTGGGCAGAGTCTTTACTGTGCGGTATTAGCCCATGTGTTACAGGAACCCGGCCTCCACTTGCTAGAAGCCAGATGCACCCTGTAAGGCACCTGGAAATCATGCACAGCCCCCACATATTCACAAAGATCCCCTGCAGGTGCCACCATGGCACTTTCACACCACAGGGATCCAGAGACAGTTCAGAAACCTGCAGGGGCTTGTCCTAACCCTGAGAGTTACTAACTTCTTCCTTCAGACTCCCACATCTCCCGCCTTTGCTAAAGAATTGTTAAATTATTCTGATTCCTTCTAATTTTCTTTTGTTCCTGCCCTAAGCACCTGCTGGGGAGGACTATATCATCACCGTAAACAACTCTGAGGATCCATCCCTTACCCCACCGCTGCTGGCTGTTCTCTGGAGAACTGTGCCTGACATCACTCCAGCCAGCCCACCAGAAGCCTTCCTGGATCCGGTGGATCCCAGCAGGAAGAGGCGTGTGCAGACTCGGCTGGCTGGGGGAGTGGACCCAGTCATCCTCTGCAGTGCGGACTGGCTAGACATAGAGCCTGAGTCCAATAGGTGCTTCCTTTGGTTCTTAAAGGATAAACATTTGAATCAAAGAAGGAAGCAACCAAAAGACATTTTAGAAATCCTTATTCCAATACTTCCTCCACATAAAATCTGACATGACAACTTCTTAAGTTTCAACTGTGTAATTTTATGATAGTCATGAAATAAATAAGGATTGCTAATGAAGAAGAGAAGAAAAAAAATAGAATTCCTAATCCCCTTAATAATTTACCTTGATGGACATCATGACACAAAGGACATTCTTCTGCTGCCACCTACTAGCTATGTGACCTGGTGCAAGTCACCAACCCTGCCTGAGCTTCATTTTAAGTATGCATACCATGCAAGATTGGGTGAGGACAAAAACAACGTGCATTTAGCAGGTGCTTGATAAATCATAGTTAATGTTATTACTCCTAGGAACTCAGGATCATGTAGATAGCTCCTGTGTCTGCCATTTCTAAGAATAATTTCTAAGCCAGAGCCTTAGAACAGACCAATACTAGCAAGGACTACATTCCAGAAAAAAATAAAAATAAAAATGGAGTGTCAATTAATGAAAGTCTTTCCTGGTCAATAACGCAGAATTCAGGAAAGCTACCATCAGTTTCCTTGTTAAAGATCTCTCAGTAGCAACTCCAGGAAAAGCAATCCATCCTTCCTTCATTCATTCCAGGAACGGATGGGAGCGAGAACATGCAAACGCCAAAGGAGCTCCTAAAGTCAAAACCATGCTCTATCCCAGAGGGCGTGGATAGGAAAGTCGGAGAAGAAATACAGATGGCCTGTTAACAAATTTAAAATGTTTATTTAGTCTGATCAGCCATTTAAAATTTGCAGATAAAAATAGTGCCATTTTTCCACCTAAGAATGCAGCAATGGTTTTAAAAAATTCTCAGTGTTTGCAAGGCCATAGGAGATAGACACTCTCAAAATTGGAGGTAGGGATCCGAAGTGATGCAAGCTTGCAGGGGGCAGGAAAAGTGGATGCAGGGGACAAAGGGAGTGGAGCAACAGGGGCCGCCTCACCCATGCGCCTCTGGACTGGCTTCACCAGCATCTGCTCCTGCCCCCAACAAATCCTCTCAACCCAGGAAAACATGTAGTTGCTTTGACCTCACTGCTTCCTTTCTAGAGACTTACCCTTGAAAGTAACAACGGCGTGTGCAAAATATATAGCTATAACGATGTTCTTCGCAGCTCTTTTTGTAATATTTATGAACTGGAAACCACCTAAATGACAGCAATGGCTACTTGGCTGGGGTGGGTGTACTGCGTGGTACCTCGGAGACTCCGGAGCCAGAAACAGTGGAGTTGGATTCAAATTCCAGCTCCTCTGCTCACTCCCTATGTGGCCTTGAGCAAAATATTGCCTCCAACCCTGTTGTTTTCTTCCCTATAAACAGTGGATAATGACAGTATTTACCACATAGAAATACGGTGAGGAATAAATTAGATGATGCGTGTAAAGCATAGCCCATAGGAAGTATTTTATAAGTATTTTCTGTTGTTAAATAAATTATGCTATAATAATATGATGAAATTCATTGCAAACATAAAAAGGATGCTGTAGAAAGCTATCTAATGACATTGGGGAATGTTTACGGATATTGTTAAGTGCAAGAAGCAGGCTATATTACTGTAAGATATCCATTTTTGCTAAAAATATATATTTTCAGAGGGCAAAAGAGTGAAACAATTTGCATCAAAATGCTAACCATAGTTATCTCTGACTGATGGGATTGTGGGAGATTTTTGTGTTCTTATTTGGGCTTTTCTATATTTGCCAATTTTTCCTTAAAAGAAGGGAGGCAGAAGGAAGGTGTCATCAGTAATGTGGCTTTCTTTGTTGTCTAGGTTATTTATAATTTCTGTGATAAGGATAGAGCAATAATTGGTTTTTTGTATAAAGACATTATATAAAATGGGGGTGGATAATGGGGTCCTACAAAATTCCCAGCAAAGTATCCCTGCCCTGTCCCCTTCATGGAAGGAAACCCCCTTCCCCAAACCAGCAGATTCCCCAGCCTAAGACCCCAACCTGAGGGGCCTCACCTGAGTCTGTGGGGACACTGACCATGTTCCCCGCCCATCCGCTTGTGCTTTTCTTGACCATTCTCTCTCCCAAGGTAGAACAAAGAGCCCAGAATTCCCCCTATAGCCACTCGACCCCAGCTGGCCATAACGGAAGGTCCCAGGCAGGACTGGCCACTTGCTAGCCAGTCCCCTTCTGGGTCAGACCAGACCAGGGCTAGAGAGGGAAAAACAAAAAAAAGGCAAGATATCAAGTCAAGTGGCCTCCTCTCCTCTCCCCAAATCCACACTCCCATCCCTCAAGGAAATAATGATTCCCAGCAGTGCAGAGAGGCGGGGGACATCCAGCCATAGATGGTGTACACAAGTAATTTTCAGGATTTTCTTGTCTTAGGCCAGAAGCCGTGGGTAGGCAAAGAGCTCCGCTTATTTCCATGGGCTCCATCATCGTTACTTAGCATTTATATTGCATGGCTAAACCACAGAGTGCGTTCCAATTACATTTAAAAGTTATTTGTGGAGCCGGCTACCTGCAATTACTCTCCAGCTTGCTCCTGGGTATTTACACACTTTGGAATGGCTTTCTGAGGAAGGTTTTTAGATGGTTAACCCTTGCATTGATGATGTATCTAAATAACTGTGATTTGGGGTGATGCTAATAGGGTAAGAGAAAGCCTTTCTCCCTGTCTATAAAACAAAAAAATGATAGCGATATTTGCTGACTTGCTAAAACCACAAGACTACTGGTGAGGAATAAATGGGATTGTTTGAGAAAGACTTGAAAGCCTCCTGGAAGAGAGGTATTTTAACGCGTGGAGCAGTTCGAGGCACGGTTCTGTCCTACTGCAAAGCTGTGCTCTTGCAGGTGAAGTGTGCCACCCTGGGAATAAAGCGGTTTGCAGGTGGAGCCAGCTGCCAGGCCCCCGGCGACTCCAGCTGGAATGACTGCATCATGGCCGTAGCCTTGACATTTTTAGCTCTGAATACTTTGAAAAACCAAAATGTCCCTTCCTGTTCTATCCCGACTCAAAACCATTGACTGCCACCTGCCTGAACCTTGTCATTTCTTGATTGCAGGGAGAAGAATCACAGGGAATATTGTTTGAGGATAAAAGCGGGAAAGAGGAAAGACGTTTAGAGCAGAGCTACATGGGGCTGGTGTGAGGAGCCTGGGCCCTTCCCTCCCGGTCCCACCTGCCTTCCAGTGTGGGCTGGAAAGCAAAGCAGACACCATCGCATCCTGCCCTTGACTTGGAAAAGACTTCTTCCTCCCAGTGGGAACTTAAGGCATTTTGGAACGCCCAACAGTAATGACAGGACTCTGAACGGCCCTACCCGTGGCACCTCAGGAGCTGGGTATAAGCTGCGTTTGACTAATTGAGCTAGGACCTGTCAGTCATCAGTTATGCTAGAAATACACTGAGAGCTGGAAGAAGCTTTCCAGCAAAATAATGGGCTGTGCAATGCGGACCCGGGGTTTTGAGACAGAGAGATAAAGGTAGATGCAGGCAGAGTGGCAGGTGCCCGTGTGGCCTCCAGGGAGGCAGACACACCCACCCCCTGCCACGAGGCCCTCTCTCTCCTTGCACCAGATGTTTCAGAAATGAGGCTAGACTGTTTGAAACACTACCACTATGATTAAGGTAGGAGAATGCAGGTGGGCTGATGCGGCTGGGATTGAGTGCAGGATGGGTGGATGGGCGGGGACCTGATCTTGGGCAAGTTTGGTTCAGGATGTTGGCAGATGGGACTCTAGAGCAAGCTGCCCTCCCTGAGTCCCCATACAGATTCCTTATTGCCAGGAAAGGATTTTCCCATCCTCCTCCCTCACTCTTGTCGACGGCTGGCACCATCTGAGCTGGAAGGCAGGCTGACAAGGTTAAGGGGAGAGAGGATCTGATATGCTATCATGCTTCCCGGGTCCATGACAGGCAGGCTGTGCGGAGTGGGCCCGTGGCTTCCCCCTGCTTCCCTCTCCAAATAACCCCCCAGAGTGCCTCGCACGGTCCTGCCAATCAGAGACGAAGATAAGAAGCTGGCGCTGTGCCCTCCTCCCAGAGCCTAAGCCTCGAAGGCAATTATTTGTGGGAGCTCTTGGGTGTCTATCAACCTCAAGCCTGAGGCTTGCGGCAGAAGCACATGGAAGCTGCTCTCTGCAGGGGCGGGGGCGGGAGGGTAGCTCTTACACATACCCTTTGCATCATCCCTACCAGTGACCACGCACCTCCACCAAAAGGGCCATGTCCATCACTGAAACTGCTGGCTGTGAGTCAGGCCTGCCATCTGTGGATGGGGGGGCCCTTGAACCCTTCAAGCTGAAGGGTCCACACTCCCACCCAGGTCATCTGGACCAGGGCTCCTCAAAGGATGAATAAGGCCCACCTGCAAATTGCTTGTTACTGGTCCACGGCAAGGTAAGTGCAGAACCTGAGAGAAAGCATTTTGAAACTTCCATAGCAATCCGACAGAGTAATTTAATGTGTTTATTCTAATAACAAAAAAGGGATTTGTATTTTCATATTTTTGTTTTATTTTCCCATAAACATACTCTAAAGAATACATTTTAATAAAAACACACATTTTATTAAAATATTCTGTAATGCATAAACAGATACTTATAAAAAGTATCATTCAGCAACAAATTGTAAAAGCAAAACCCATCCCTTCACCTCAGATAGTTTGAGAAGCAGGGATCTACTTGCAGTCCACTGCTCCAAGAATATGGTATCAAAGCCACCAGGCTGCTGTCTAATTGTCCTTGTCATAGGCATTCTGCAAGAAGGCAGGAGTGAGAGCTGGGGTTGGGGGAAAGGACAGGCAGGCCAGTGGACAGAGAGAAAGTGCATCCTCCAGGGTAGCCTGCTCCCCACGAAACCGGAAACGCCACATTCCAATACAGTGACACAGTAAATCCAGTCCTTTCTGACACTCTTTCCTAAGATTATGGCCATGGAGCAGGTCCACATGAAGGCAATACACCAACAACATGTCCTCTCTGGGTGGACACATGCTCTCAGAGGCAACCACTCTCGTGCACGAGCTGGCTGCCACGACACCCTCTCTCCTCTACGCATCTAGTCCAGAGGTCCCTGCTTCTTAAAGAATATGGAGAGATCATAACCCAGCCCCTTCCTGCCATTCCAGCTGAGCAAGCCTTCCTGAGGATGCTCTCCAGCCCTGGCTGGGTACCCAGTGGCTAAGAGCAAAGGTGTCGTAGTCAAACATCTGGAGTTTGTGTTCCGCCTCCCGCGCTCCTTGCTAGGTGACTTTGGGTGCACCACTTGACCTACAGTGTTTGCACTACAAAATGGGAGTAACAATACCTGATATTTACTGAGTGTTGTGCTACATGCTTGATACTGGCTATCTGCCTTCTCTGGAAATCTCGAAGAAATAGCCCTATGTGATAGATACATTTACTCCCATTTTCAGGTGAGGAAACTGAGGCTTAGGGAGGTTAAGAACTTGTCAAGCTTATGCAATAAAATCAGGACTCAATCTTATGGTTGCTTCTTCCCAGGGTTGCTGAGTTGAATCATTATGGGATACCATCATAACACCTAACTGGCAGAATGGCTGTGAAGATAAGATAACGCCCTTATCGCAGTGCCTTGCGAAATATTAGTTGCTATTGCTTTTGACGTTATTTTCCTAGGGCTGTCTTGGGGCCTCCGAATGCCTCTTGGCTTCAAGGCTACAACCTAGGGCAGCAAAAGCTTGGCAAGCTCCGGCAGGAACCAAGCCAGGGTTGCCTTGGCAGGTGGCCCAGCCTGCACGTCCTTCAATCGTCCAGGGCCTCCTATAAATATGCCAGTGGCAAATCAAAGGCTCAAAAGCAAATCTCAACAGTTACTCAATTTCAGGCTCTAAAGCATTTTCAGTTTTGCACTTTTGACATCAGCTAAAAAGTTCTCCCAGGTTCCCCGCCTCTGCATCCCTTCATCTCGTCCTTTCAAATGCTGAGCCCCTCTCTGCAGAGCATCGCAGGTATCAACCATAAAAAGGGGGGAGCAGGGCCAAAGGGTAGGGAATAAATCTGGTGAGGTTGTCTGACTCTCAGTAAGTACGTATTCCCACTTGGCAAGTCGGTGCTTGAGCCAGAACTGCCCCTGGGGCTTCCCATGGAGCATTTTCAATGCTGGGTGACGGGAAAGCTGAATGCTGCCTTCTTCCCCGCCATGCCCTTGACAACCCTGAAAACCTGCGACCATGCTAACAGGCACCTTCTGTTCAGGACCGGCTTTGCGTTGGGCACAGTATCCTTGTTGTCTCTAATCTTTACAATGCACTTCAGAGTAGGGATTATTATTCTCATTTTACAGATTAGGAAACCGAGGCTAGAAGGGTTACATAGCTGGCCTACAGTGTTACAGCCAATAAATGGAGGATCCAGGATTTGAGCCGGGTCTGTATAGCACTAGTGTCTGAGCTTTTTCTCTCCAAAGGGCCCTGTGTTTTCTCCTCGTGGGATGGGACCTCCACTAGGAATTAGATGCCTTTCCTCCATCCCTCTTCCCTGGTCACCAGCAGGGCTTTACGTTACCACCAGCATCCCAAGAGGTCCCTCATGAATCCAAGCCTCCGCACACCACTCTCAGGGGGTGAATACGGGCTCCCTTTACCGGTCCCTCTGTTGGTTTCATTTATTTTATTTCTAAGGCAGTGACACGGAGAGGAAAAGATAATCTCATTTACTGGGCTGATGGGGAGTGATGGGAGCCCTTGTCTGTCAGGCTCTTAGCAGTTGCCAATTTATCATGGGGACTCATGCCAACACCTACTGGAGGGACCTTCAGCATCACTTTGTTCCAGGTTTATAGGTTTTGAGAGACAAAGAGTGGGAAAATGTCATATCTCTTGTCCCCCATGGGTCAGTGAAAGATATATGGCCATGAGATACAGTCAGTCTAAGTCTCTGGGCAGCTGCATAACATGTCAATGATGGTGCAGTGGCCCATCCCCTTGGGGGCCTGCTAAAACATAGACTCTGGGGCCTCAGCCGACTTCTAAATCACAATAGCATCTGCAAGGGAGGCCAGCAACAGTGCCAGGGTCCGGGTGATTCCGATAGTCACGGACATTGTAGAATCTCTGCCATAGATAGAGCATGGGCTTCGGAGTCAGAACCATCTGGATTCAATCCCAACTTTGTGCAGGTTACTCGACCTCCTTGTGCTTTTGTCCTTTTACATTGTAGAATAAGAATAATACTAGTACCTGCCTCCAAGAACACTGGAGAGAGACAGAGAAGAAGTGCTTAACTGTGACAGCAAAAAGGGTTCTAAGTTTCCCTGTTTCAGAGCTCTCCCCTCCAAAATTTGCGTATAGTGTCTAGAAGTAGTAAGATTCAAGAAATGACTTGGATTTGCTAAGGTAAACAGGGCAAATGGAGAAAACTCACTGGTGATGTCATTATAGGTGAAGGAGAGTGAGTAGAGGGCTGAACTCTGTCCGGTTCTAAGCAATCGATCTACACCTATGTCGTGAGCATCCACTGGGAGCCCAGTCTCATGGGGCAACCAAAGTTCTTAACTACAGCAACTTGCTTTAGAGCCGAAGAGATGAGGCAAAAACATACAAGGTCAAACAAAGCAAGAATTAACTAAAGGACAAGACAATCATTTAAAGATGCCTGTGTTCGTTTATTTATTCAGCATATATTAATATATATATTCATTAACTTCCTGTTGTGTGCCATGGACTTTACCAGAAACTGAAGATACAGGTTGAATAAATGGTCTCTCCCTCAAGACATTTAAGGTCTAGAGAAGGAGACAAACGAGCAAATCAATGTTCGTGATTAATTTACTTTCTTCTGGCTATGAGCATTAACAAAGGATACATTTCACAGTATTCGAAATACTTCATTCAGGGCCTAAGGGATTGGCTCTAATACTTTGAGCAGGAAGGTGCTCAAGGTTCCTGGTCTCAGAGAATTCAGAGCTTCAGATTCAAAATCTAGACATGTATACACTAAGTTGATCACTGTCAAAGCAGTAACAGCAGACAGTTCTGAGATTCTTGTCTAAAGTTAGCTGTGAAGTCTAAAAACAAGTAAATCTGTTCTAAATTTTCCACCAAGGGAAGGGGAAATATAAAGCAGGCCCAACCCACCCTTAATAATCCCAAGAGTGTGAGGAATTGGAGATGAGACAATCAAATTACGTCCACACTTTCTGCAATGCTCACTGCCTTGGCTCCTTGGTGGGAAGGACGGCCTGTTTGTCCATCACTAAGTAGGCAGCACCTAGCAGAGCGCCGACACAGTCCTCGGTGTTTAACAAGTATTTGTCGAATTAATGAATCGATGAAAGAATTGACAACGTGATTGTTCAGATCAGAGAGTACAAAGTGCCCAGACCAGTGGATTGGTAACAGACAGCCACTTTTAGGGAGTCCAGACTTCTCTGAGCTCCAGACCTGTGTCTCCCACTGTCCATTTGTCGACTCCTCCTGGCTGCCTCAAAGCCACCTCACACTCAGGATGAACTTGTGACCTTTCCTTGCATGAGCTTTCCTATGGCTGCATATCTCAGTGAACGCCACCACTCTGTCCAGGGACATAAGCCAGAAACCACACACACATCACTTCGCAGCCCCGTCCTCACTCCTTCTCACCAACCCGTCCCTCCGTGCCACTCATTTGCTTCCTAAAATTCCCTCAAATCCATGTCCTGCCGCCCCGCTAACCCCAGCTGGTGTCCTTCTCCTGGGCTAACACCGCTGCCTCCCACCAGCCTTTTGGTGTCATCCCTCTACCTTCCTCCTGTTCCTCCCTGCAACACGCTTTCTTCCCATCTTCACATGGTTAACACTTTCTCACCCATCGGGTCGCAGGAGAAAGTGCCCTCATCTTCTCAACTGGAGCAAAGGTGTCTACCCTGAGCTCTAGCAAACAGTTTCCTGACGTTAGTCACAGTTGCAATTTTACAGCGCACTGTGCAGAGGCCAGTGGTGCTTCCTATCCATCCCAGCATGGCCAACTGCGTTCCTGCGCCTGGTAACAAGCAGAATGGAAGCAGGGAGACAGCCAGTCAGGTTAAACGAAAGTCTCCGGGGCAGGAAAGGGAGACAGAAAACAATCATTTTGTGCCACAAAAGTGTGCAGGGTTAAGAAAGGAGTGAGCCCCTGGCCCTGCTCTGCTTGACTTGTGGGAGGTGACTTTGACTTGGAAGCTGCAAGTTCAAATGCCCCAGCCCCCCGCCCAGTGAGTGCCATCCGTGAGCAAAGCAGGCCCAGGGGCAAGAAGAGGCGGGTGGAGGGCAGCTGGGAGTCAGGCAACTGCCTGAAAGGCAGCTCCCGCAGACTGTCGCCTGGGGGAACACCAGCCCCGGCGGTCAGGTCTTGTTTTATTTTTTCAAGAGAAGTCTGAAATCAAAATTATTTGTAATGTCTCCTGATTTTTTAATGCTGGCAAGTAATTCAAAAATTATTTAAAAAAAAACAATATGAGAATCAAATAAAACTTATCTGTGGTTCTGGTTTCTGCATGCAGGCTGCAGTGGGCCATCTCTGCATTAAATTACTTCTCCATTTTCCCCAGCCCTGCCCAGCCTATGATTCATCCCTCCTCCGCCCTCTGAGGACTTCACATAAACCAGACGTCTCTGGCTGCTGGGTAGCACTGCATTAAGCTCCTTAATTTTTTCCTCGGTGGATTCATCCCAACTTGTCTCTTCCTTCCCAGCCTCCTGCCCCCGAATTTCACGCTGGCCTCCTTACTAGGTCATCCATTTGTCCACAAATGTCTTTTTCTTTAAAATAACTTTGTAAAAGAGCCTTGGCAGGGGGTGTTCTGAAGGGCCAGAGCCACCCTGGACGTCCACTTTGCCTCTCCCCCTCTCCCTACCTTTCTCCCTGCTCGGCGAGCACTCTGAGTCCAGAACACAGTTTGAAAACTGCTGTCCCATCCACCCCCCAAGGACCAGCCCTTGAAAATAGCTGTCGAAGGCCAGGCCAGGAGAAGAAACAAAAGCCCTTACAGCATGAAATCAGATCTTAGCTCCAACCCAGCAGGCGGGGCCCTGCTGCTCAGGATGGGGGTGGGTAGAGCCCCGGGGGTGGCAGGACCCAGACGGCGTCCACTTACAGAGATGGGGGTTCACAGCCAAAGAGAAACGGAGAGGCTCCAACCTGCCTGGTGTATGCGTGTCCTACAGGCGCCTTGAACCCCACAGGTCTCAGTTTGTTCCCTCTGTGCATCCTAAACCCTCCCTTCTGCTCAGCTCCCAGGGATGGCACCACCTGGTCACACAGTGTGACTCTTCTGACACGCACGTCACACTGAAATGGTCAGTCGCCGAGGCTGTGGATTCCATCACTTGATACCCTCCAAATCCTTCTCCTTTCCTCCATCCTCACTGACAGCCCTAGCGCAGGGGTGCCCCATGCTGCAGCCATCCAGGACTGCTGGCACTTCCTCCCAGCATGCACGAGCTCCCTCGCACTCCCTCCCGTCACAGCCTCCGAGGTCCCCTTCCTCCTCTCTCCACCAGTGTGATGACTCCCACTGGTCCTTTAGGGTTAGTGAAGGGGTCTGGTCCTGCAGAAAGTCTTTCCTCACTTCCCACCCCCACTCCACTCTTCCCTGCTTCCCTCATTACCCTCTGGCCATTGTCATCAGATCACTTGTCCCGTGATCCTGCCACAGTCTGTTCTGTGCGCCTTTATCGGCACACTGCGAGCAGCCCTAAGTCAGGGACCACGTCTCTGGCTCAGACTGGAAGCCGGTGCAGCGCTTGCTGCGTGTGTTGAAAGAACGTGATGAATGATTGCAACGTTCTAACCTCCGCATGGCATCTAGGGTCGGCCGATTTCAAACAGCCCCTCCTCAGCACACACAGCTTATTTTTAGCATAGCGGTTTATCTCCCAGTGAAATTTGGTGCCAGCTCTGGTCACCTGTTTGATTGCTCTCTGAGCTCTGCCTTTAACTAGAAATTAATTTGGATTACTCAAGCTTGCCTTGCCCAGCGGACAAACTCCGGCAGGTAAGTCCAAAGCTGCTGGTGATTTTTCTTTCTCTGTTTAATCTCCTTCTCTCAGCAGCAGCTCTAATTTTGTGCTTTCTGGCTTCCCCCTGCTCAGCACCCATTTTTAATCTGTCACATCTGACCTTTCACAGATGTCGACTCACCTTGAATCTTCACCTTCTCATCGGTTCACTCGTTTCAGGGAAACTGAGGCCAGTCTTGCCAAGGGACCCAGCAGCATCTCTTGGGGAGTCCAGGCAGTTCTGACAATGGAAAGCAGAAGTGAGAAATCCCAAATCCCGGCCTGCCGCCCTCTCAGCCTTTCCATGCCTCGGTGCTCGGGAAGGTCAGGGATTTTAAAGGCTGACTCTTCAGCCAGAAGTTCTCACCGGCAGTGGGGCTCAGAGCAGAGCAGGGCAGGGAGGGATGGGCACAGAACCAGGCACCCAGCCTTGGTAAGACGGTGTCTGGCCCTACCTGCGGTCCCTAAACAGCCTCGGCCTGATCAGGGGCTGTCCCCGCTCCCCAGCTGACCTGAGGACCCTCTCATGCCGGCTGTCTGAGAGCTGACATGTACTGCGTTCTGATCACGGATGCCTACTCCTGTCCCACGTCTCAGCCACCACATCCTTCCTGCTCTCTGGGCAAGTCTGTCCACGCCCCACAGCAGCTGCAGAAGCAAGGCTGGCGGTCTCTGCTGAGAACCGACACCTGACGGACCGCTGGAGTGGGGGCTCTGCTGGCCCCACACAGGACTGGGAACCTCACAGAACTTTAGGGAAACCAAAGACAAAACGTCTGGGGAGTTGCCAGGACATTGGAAAGGGCGACTGGGCCTTGGCAAGCAACCCACTGCTTGGTGAGTTGCTCACCATCCCGAATCTGCCGGATTTTGAATTTCTACCCATTGGTTTTAATTTAGCAGAATGTTAACCCGCCTTGGTTTGGACACTATAATCCTTTGGTGCAGCTAAGAAAGCTTTTTTTAAGAAACATCTTCGTTACACAGCTGCCTCATGTTGGACTTGTAGAGCCGTCCCAGCTTTCCTGTGCGCCCTATGTTCCTTTCAATTGGATACAACTTTGCACTTTGTATTTCTCCTTCTTGATTGGTATTCTTTAGAATAAACTTTTGGAAATTTTAGGCAACTTTCTTCTTCTTTTATAATGAAAGCAATATGTGTTTGTTATAGA
>CAUYSK010040422.1:0-19445 GCA_963575035.1 Avahi laniger | reverse complement strand
ACAGCCCAAGAACTGGTATATAATTGCACATCTGGCTATTTCTCCTTACAAGCAAAATGAACAATCAGGTGCTCAAAGTTCTGCCCACTGGGGGGGTTTCCCTTCACTACCGTCCTTCAAGGACTTGCCAGGAAAACACTGTAGTGCTGCAGTCGTCCCCTTGAGTGATTTACACGTGCAGGTCTGTACCATGTGATAGCATCAGTGACTTGGTGGTGTTAGAGCGTGAGGGCATGACACACAGGCTTCACATCACATTGATACAAAAATGCAATAACCCACCAAATTCATACAAAGCGACAAGTTAAGATTTTTACTTCCTGAAGATTCTGCAGCTTCCCATTTGCTGCTGTCTTAGCACATAATAGATGTCAGATTTTTACCCCAGCTGGCTTTGCTATTTGGGTTCTGTTGGGGTTTTTTTGTCCCCCCCCCACTTTTTAGTTGGTAATTTGCAACATTCTTTGTAACCTTATGAAAATTGGGTGCTGTATCAGTTCATCATGCAAAAGTTCAAAGAAAGATTATTGTGATACCATATTATACAACCTAACCATTCACTTATTGAAAATATTGAGTCACAGTATGAAAGCCATTGTTTTGGCAATATACAATTTTTTTCTGGAAACTTCAGGGCCACAATTTGGCAGTGTGAATCTGCCAAACACCCAGCATGCCAGGATATGTCACTTTAGTCCTTCTGATGCTTAGCAAAGCCTCAAGAAAATATGACTTTTTGATATCCATCATTTTAGGAGGTGCCCTTTATGCCTCCGAAATTGGCTACTCCTAGAATTGTAGGACTCTCCTTTTCTATGCAGCTTATCTCGAATTTTTGAAGCTCACCCCTAACTTTGAAGACCACCAATAACCTCCACTGTTCTCACAATCACTAGTAACAATCCCGTCAGTTTATCAGGGATTTTAAGAGTTTGTGTACATATTTCCTAGTAATCTGAGACACTGAAATAGCAGGATTATTTTGTGCAATTTCCCCCCTACTTCCTAACACACACCTTGCACATAATCAGTGTTCAGTAAATTTTGGATGTGTTTGATGAATGTCTTTTCTCTGCTGGACTCATCATAATTTCTCCTATTTTGTCTTTATTTCTCAGCTTTAAAACTCTAAGCCTTGATCCTTTGCTTAGGCAACATATTTCAGTGGGAGATGTTTACTAGCTCATGGGAATAAATTCATTTTGTTTTTATCATGATATCCTGCATTTTATAAGCATCAGAACATCCATGATTAGCTTTCTTAGCCTTATTTTCTGAGAGCATATCATCATAACATCAGACACTTTTTATAAAACTATTTGTTTCTGAGTTGTGATTACAGAATCCTTTTAACAAGTAAGATTAGTTATCCCAAAAGAATTCTTTGATGGTTTTGGGCCACAAGTTTCAAATACTATATAAAAACTATAATACTTCTGTTATACAAGTATACACACACAAATATATATGGCCGCGGGTTTCAAATACCATATAAAAATTATAATACTTCTGTTATACAAGTATACACACACACACACGTACATGTTTGTGTGTGTGATAACACCAACTTTGTTTCCTAATTATATCTTCACAGAAGATATAAATGAAATCTAAAAGAATGAAAATAAGCTTTTGTATAAGACCACAAGAAATTTACAGAGAAGAAATGAAACAGATGTGAGCACAAGATGGAAATCATGCATAATGTCCAATCTTCTAAACTAAATAAATATGAACAAAGGAGTACAATTTTATTTGTTTACAAAACTTTGTTTAAAATGCATTGTATTCTATATTCATTTAGAACAAATAGCTGTTCCCAAGAGACAAGACTGACCCAGCGCTGTGGCTCATGCCTGTAATCCTAGCACTCTGGGAGGCCGAGGGGGGAGGATCACTTGAACTCAGGAGTTTGAGACCAGCCTGAGCAATAACGAGACCCCATCTCTACTAGAAATAAAAAAAATTAGCTGGGCATGGTGGTGCACACCAGTAATCCAAGCTACTTGAGAGGCTGAGGCAGGAGGATCGCTTGAGCCCAGGAGTTTGAGGTTGCTGTGAGCTAGGCTGACGCCATGGCACTCTAGGCCAGGCAACAGAGTTACACTCTGTCTCAAAAAACAAGCAAACAAACGAACAAAAGAACCAAAAAAACCCCCCAAAGAAACAAGACTATTTCCATCAATTAGTATCTACAATGATTCTATTTCACAAGTCATGAAATATTGCTTAAAATTCCAAAGTCTTAGAACACAAACACAAATCGTCATAACAGACCTATTTGAAATTTGTTCTTCAATTCATGTTGTTTATATACCTTATTATACATCAATATAAATCCAACTTTAAAATCTCATTCTTTTCTTACTGTACTTTTCCCAAACACTCACCTCCACCTTAAGCCAATGAATTTTCACTGCATACCTCCACTCTTGCCTTTTTGAAGTAGTGGAAAGAGAATTGGAGGAGTTTCCAGAAGAATTGACTTTTGAGTTCTGTGTCTCAGCACTTATGGTTCAACATTTAGCTTTGGGCAAAGTATTTAAATTCTTTGAGTATCCTCAGGGTTAACACCCATTTGCTAATTTCACAGAGTGATTGAAAAGATCAGATTAGATTACACTTGGGAGAAGATTTGAAAACTCAACCGTGTTATGCAATTTAATACTGGCAAGAACAGCACAGTCTAACTATTAATATAAAGTTTTCCTCTACGAGCCAAAATTTTAATCAGTGGAAAGGGCTGATTGCCATACATTTTTTTTTTCTTTTTCTTTTTTTTGAGACAGAGTCTCACTCTTTTGACCTGAGTAGAGTGACATGGAATCAGCCCAGCTCACAGCAACCTCAAACTCCTGGGCTCAAGCGATCCTCCTGCCTCAGCCTCCTGAGTAGGTGGGACTACAGACGTGCACAATCACACTCAGCTAATTTTTTCTGTTTTTAGTTGTTTGGCTGATTTCTTTCTATTTTCTTTTTTTTAGTAGAGACGGGGTCTCGCTCTTGCTCAGGCTGGTCTTGAACTCCTGAGCTCAAGCGATATTCCCGCTTCGGACCCCCAGAGTGCAAGGATTAGAAGCATGAGCCCCCATGCCTGGCCTGCCATAGATTTTTGAAGAGGAAGAGTCAGGATTCTGAGAGCTACTTGCTCACTGAAGTTTATTTCAATCTTTCTAGCCCACCTTGAGCCAATCTTTTCCTAAATCCTGCAGTATTTTTCTTACTGTCAAATCACACCTTAATAAAATAAAGGAGTTTCAGAGTAAGAAAGACTCTTAGAATTGATTTACTTCAATCAACTCTCACTTTACAAATGGCTTGCTGGAGGCTCCCTGCCCTGAGGTCTAATGCTACTCTCCTAAATCCTTGCTTTTACCTGTTTTTCCTTTTATCCCTCCTACCACCATCCATAGCCTCTTATTTCCTACCAGTCACTTGTCCCTCTCTGTGGGCCATTTTATTCTGTTCTTATTATTAGTTATTGGCCTATTTTTCTTACTATGTAAAATTTTATAGTTGTAAAATAATTTTCCTTTAAATGTTAAAAAACTATATATTTAACCACATAAAATACATCTGTTATTAAAAGCCAAAATTAAAAAAATTTTTTTCTATTTATTTTTAATCTATGATAGACATATAACCTTACATGTTGTTAAACTAAATTTGTCCTGAGCTTGCCTCCAAATCTGGAATTCCCACCAGACTGCAACTTGACTTACTGCTTAAACAATCTGAAAGCCTGCATTAGGAGTACAGTAAGTCCTCACTTAAAGTGGTGGATAGGTTCATGGAAATGGTGACTTTAAGCAAAATGATGTATTTTAACATAGGCTAATTGATAAAAACAAGAGTTAAGTTCCTAAGTCATACTTCTAGTCTCAAAAACATCATCAAACTTGTCAATAAAGACCAAAAACACTTTCTAATATTAAACATTGAAATAAATGTGAGCTACACATACATTTAAGAAAGATTCATTAAAACAGGTTAGACAAGTATTTAGCCAATGATTCCAGTTCAGGATGACGCGTGGTCAGAGCCTATCCCAGCAACTCAGGGCACAAGGTCAGTACCGGCACTGGACAGGACACCATCCCATCTCCAAGGCACACTCCTCATGCTTGCTTAGATTGGGAAAACTTGGACGGCCAATGAACCTCATGTCCACATTTTTGGGATGTGGGGGGAAACTGTTGTACGCAGAGACAACCCACGAAGACATGAGAACACACAAACTCCTTATAGATGGTGACGTCAGCTGGGAATCTTTTTTCCTCATCAGTGTTATAATGAAATGATGTCATTGGGGACCTGCTATATATTTTTTGTTACAAGTGGCTGAGTCTCAGCCAATCACAGCAACCAAGCTTCGGCCAATCACAGGCTGCCAACCGATCAGACCATGCCCAAATAAGGCAAACTGGAGCTGTAGCCAGTCAGGCTATTTGTGTACCTCACTAACATTTTCTCTCTATAAATACTCTCTGCCGGCCTATTGTCCGCAGAGCTTTCTAAACCTCTTCTGGTTCTGAGAGTTGCCCCATTCTCAAATCATCCTTTGCTCAAATAAACTCTGTTAAATTTCATTTGTTAAAAGTTTTTCTTTTGGCCGGGCGCAGTGGCTCATGCCTGTAATCCTAGCACTCTGGGAGGCCGAGGGAGACGGATCGTTTGAGCTCAGGAGTTCGAGACCAGCCTGAGCAAGAGCGAGACCTTGTCTCTACCAAAAATAGAAATAAATTAATTGGACAGCTAAAAATATATAGAAAAAATTAGCCGGGCATGGTGGCGCATGCCTGTAGTCCCAGCTACTCAGGAGGCTGAGGCAGTAGGATCGCTTGAGCCCAGGAATTTGAGGTTGCTGTGAGCTAGGCTGACGCCATGGTACTCACTCTAGCCAGGGCAACAAAGTGAGACTCTGTCTCAAAAAAAAAAAAAAAAAAAAAAAGTTTTTCTTTTAACAGTATTATGTGTCATATATTATGAGACACCCTTCTTGGGCCAAAAGAAAGCTGTCAAAAGGCTGAATAGTTAAGCATGTTTAAACTAATAAAATACATTAGGATGTTTTAACTTTAGTGGCAACTAAAATCCACTTGTATTTTTTGGGATCTGTTGCCACATAAGAAAATTTCCTGGTACCATTTTAGCCATAATAAAATGTCCTTTAAGACTACGGTAATCAAAGATTCTGGACATGAATGATTTGGATAAAAAGAAAATGCTATGTGAAAATATTTTAAAAAGAGTCGTGGGGAATCAGAAAAATCAGCTATTGTGAAACACTGTTAGTTTAGCCTTTAGTAAAACATCAGAAATAACAAGCAATTTTGGTCAGAACAAAGCAGAAGAGAAAATTGTAAGCTCCACAAAGGCGGAAACAGATTTTGCTCCAATTGTAAATCAGAAAGCTAAACCTTTAATTTCCATAATCCAAGAGCGAGTGAGGGAGCTTCTCTGTGTTGAGCTAAACTGAGTCTGTAGTCACACATTCACACATTTGGCACCAGGACAGTTGTGAGAGTCGGATTTGACAAACTTCACTGCCAAACGTAACTCACATGCTATATGAGCATGACTCTAAGTATCTTTTCAGAGAGGAGTTTAGAACTAACATTTCACTTCTCATTGGAATAAATAACCCATCCTTGAACTTGGAACCCCCTCAACCATTGTAGATGGTTAAAGTCATGCAAAACTGTTTCTTGCTTTACAGATCCTAGCTTAAGAATGCAATATTTTATCTAAATGACTAGGCAATGTTTAAGGTTCTCTCCAACTTGAAGATTTTAAGTCTAGCCATATGTCTGTTTCCAGGAAGCTTATCAGTCTTGTGTCTGGGGCCCCAGATAATGGAATACAACAAATGATGAGCTTCATGGTTCAGGAAGCAAAAACAAGCTACAGGTCCAGGAAAGTACAAAATAGTAAAGTAATGATAAAATAGAATGTATTCCATAGTTTGTAAATCCTATGTAAGAGTATTTATTTATTTTTGAGACAGAATTTCACTCTGTTGCCCAGGCTAGAGTGCCATGCATCAGCCAAGCTCACAGCAACCTCAAACTCCTGGGCTTAAATGATCCTCCTGCCTCAGCCTCCCAAGTAGCTGGGACTACAAGTATGCACCACCATGCCCAGCTTATTTTTTCTATTTTTAGTAGAGACAGGTCCAGGTCTTGCTCAGGGCTCAGACTGATGTTGAACTCCTGATCTCATGCGATCCTCTCGCCTTGGCCTCCCAGAGTGCTAGGATTACAGGCATGAGCCACCACACCTGGCCTCCTATGTACAAGTAATCCTATGTAAATGGCATAATTTTTTTCTCTAAGAAGAGCTAACATAAATTGACCACTAATTATATGTTAAACACAAGTACTTTTACTGTATTATCTTCTTTAACCCTCACAAAATTCTATAATCTATCATTACTATTCCATTTTTTTTCAGATGGAAGAAATGGAAGCACAGAAGGATTAAATAGTTTGCCTAGTGGACACGATGCCACACACCTGGGCAACATAGTGAGCACTGGTCTCAAAAAAAAAAAAAAAAAGAGAAGAAAGAAAAGAATAATTTACCCTAAGTCACACAGGTAATAGGTATCAAAATCTGCAGCAAACTGAAGAGGTCTTACTCAAGGGTTCACAACAAAAACCACACAGATTGTACACTCCTGGGCAGTTTCCTGCTGCTCCATGCATAGGCCACTGGTCAACTCTGATGTGAGTTCAATTGACTGAAAGAGATGTGGTTCAGGAAACTGAGGATGATTGTGGCTACCTATTTTAAGATGGAGGAATTGATTTTGAAAAGTTTGAGTTGGAGAAATAGAGGATGTCAAAAACAACCTATGAGTGGCAAAGTAGATCTCTGTCCTGCTGGATTAAGTCTTCAATAAAACCTTCAAAATGGATCTCCATCTATCTTAATTTTGGAGAGTGCTAGTGTATTCATTTTCTCAACACATTAGATTGTGCATCAGGACATTCTGTTAGGAACTGAATGTCCTGGAAATTATTTTAGGGAGTAGTGGGAGATAACTAAGGAGTTGGTGACTCTAACTTGAGATGTGGTACTACCTGTTGTAACAGAGAAAACGGCCTGAAAAAGGTTAAAAATGTTTTCTGTCTCCTCAAAACCCCCTTACCTGTTTTGAGAACTACAACCTATATCCCTGCCTTAGGCTAGTGGCCGGAGGGACAGGGGAGCATCCTTTGTTCTTTGTGCCACAGGAGATGGCTCCAGGGAATTGTCTGGGCACAGGTCACAAGATTGTCTTAGCTGAGGACGAGATGAATCAGAACCTTTAAAACCTCTGTACTTTTACTCAGAAACAGGACTTTGGTACTTTGAGATAAGAGTCTGCCAACTTCCTCATCTACTGCAAATTAATAAACTCCTCCTTCTTTCTCCCCATACCACTTGTCCACGTTCTTCTGATGCCAAGCTTTCGGTGACACTGTCTATATATTTTTTTCTCACTTCTCTCTTCCCAAGGGTGTTATGTTTTTATTTGTATTCTGGCATCGAACAACCTGAGTCTAAAGGGGACCCTTCATTGGATGGTATGCAAAGTATGACCTGCCAGCTCTAGTTGGATTAGAATGTCAGCAGCTATTGTTATGATGTCATTATTGATCAAACTTCCACACACAAAAAGTGAAAATAGTCTGAATGACAGGTAACAGTAGGACTGATTTTATGGCGAACATCCTGAAGAAACATAAGTGGCCTTTAACAAAACAAATCTTTGCACGGGATTTTTATGTTTAATGAGGTGGAGGGATGTAAGATTTAGGCCAAAAGATGATTTTAGGTTGTTAATGACTATGTCCTTGTTCTTTCCAAAGCCTAGCTTCATTTCTTCTCCCACTGATGACATTGCGAGACTTTGGAATTCTTCATTGTGTGTAAAATGACTTTATTACTGAGATAGCTACCATTTTTTATAGCTATGATCTGAGTAAATGAGGTCCATCCACTTACAAGTTTTCCATGTATCCACAAATTTTTACAGATTTTTTTTATCTATAATATCAAGAGGCAAAGTCTGCAATGAATATACTGGCCAACAGGTATCAGATGGAGACTTTTGTGTTCACCTTTTATCATATTTCTCTTTTTTGTTAGATAATGCCATACTTAGACAAAGCAACTGCTTTATAGATATAAATATGAGAGTGTTTTGCTTTTTAAGGGACAAAATCTAGAAATTGTTTTCCTCATTTTAAAAAATTTAGGTAATGAAGTCCTTCTTGTGCTTATGTTAATCCAATGATCTAATTTTATATATTCTCTGAAATACTGAAATATTTCTGTAGTCCATATGTTTTCAAACTATGAGTCATTTTATTTCTACGTTTGGTACATAAACTATTACTGCTCCTGAATAAATATGGATATACCACTTTGTAGCAATTTCTAAGTCCCCAGAAATTTAAGCCAAATTTTAAAATGTGATGAATCATTAGAAAATATAAAGGAACAATGTATAATCCTGAAAATATAAGGGAACATTTTATTTTCTTCTCTGGGAAAAATTTATCCGGTAATTATTTTGCTCTTTAATTTTTGCCTGAAAGCAATCTAGACAGTTTGAAAACCCCAAGGATAGAATTGTCTTGTTAAAAAAGACTTCAAGTAAAAGCCCAGGGAGAGCATTAAGGAGTTATAGTTTTCTTACCTGGCAAAACAAGTGCCCAGCTAAAATGATGGCTCTGCAAAGAAGCCCTATTGTTTAACCACTTCATTATCTGACTTCCTCTAAGCAAAGAATATTATCTGTGTTGCCAATAACAGTACTGGGTGAAAAACACACATTTTGAAAGTGTGGGGAAGCACATCCTCCATTGAAATTCCAATTTAAGAGAATATTACAGGCTACTGCAGGACAAGCAATTGAAAAGCAAAGGTGTACAAAAACAAACAACTCAGGTTTCAAAGCCTAAAAACAAAGATAACAGGAAAGAGCCTAAACTTGTGCAGCCTGTTTGCTTATTGTCTGAACAAATGTTGGGAATGCATGAGAAATTCCAAGCCCAATGAACAAAAGCATGGGTGGTAAGATTATGGTTGATTAATTTTCTCCCTTTCTCTATTTTCCATTTTTTTCCTCTGTGATGAGCATATGTCATTTTTAGATTATAATCATGTAGAAAAAAAGACTTTTAAAAAATGACTTTTGTTTCTCCATCTATGTACCAAGTGACATATGGCAACTGAGCATGCTAGTCCTGTTCTGTGGTACTTATGCAAAAAGACAGTGAATGTGAAAATCTAGGCAAGCCAATCAGATTTCAGGTAATGAAATTGCCTTCAGTAATTCCTTATTTATTAACAAAATGATGTTTTTATTTAACTTTTTTTTTTTTTTTAGAGATAGGGTGTTGCTCTGTGCAATGGTGTGATCACAGGTCACTATAACCTTGCTCCTGAACTCCCCTAATATTTAACTCTACTCAAACTGTGTATCAAAAGACTACACGCTATGTTAAACAAATAAAATATTCTCTGATGATGGCTGACTTTGAATGAAAATATTCCATTCACTGGAATATATTTTCCATAGGATATAATAAAATCATTTTATTAAAATTATTTCAGGAATTTGTAAAAGTTACAATAATAAAATTCATATTGTGACAATAATTAGAACATTGCTTTTGTAAAGGATCCATTTATAGGCTGATAAGTTTATGCATTGCTGAAGGATGGCTATGGAGTTGCTTTAGGTTGTGTTTGCATTTAACAGAATTGAAAGCAGTTAGGAAAAGTTTCAGTTAGAGTGCTGATACGCTGATGAAGAAAGGGCATGTTGGAGAGTAGAAATGCCGGGAGAAACAATGATATCCCCCAGATTGCAATTGTAAGAAAACCACTAGTAGACTAGAAGAATATTTCACTTCCTAAACCCGATGCGTCTACATCTTAAAGGATATAGATTCTACTCCAGGCACTTCATAGTCAAACTAATAAAACACAAAGATTAAAAAAATTAGAGGCTAGGCATGGTGGCTCGAGCCAGGCTCACCTAGCACTTTGGGAAGCTGAGGCAGGAGGATTGCTTGAGCCCAGAAGTTTGAGGCCAGCCTAGGCAACACAGTATCTCTACAAAAATTAAAAGATTAGCCGGACATGGTGGCACACTCCTGTAGTCCCAGCTACTTGGGAGGCTGGGCCACGAGGATTGCTTGAGTCCAGAGGATGGAGGTTGCAGTGAACTGTGATCATGCCACTGCACTCCAGTTTGGGCAACAGAGCAAGACCCTGACTCAAAAATAAAACAAAATAATAAACAAAATAAATTTTAAAAAATTAGGGCAGCCAGTAAAAGACAACACATTACATTCAAGGCAACAATAATTTAAACATTGTCAATTTCTCATCAGAAACTCTAGAGGCCAAAAGACATGGATCAACATCTTTAAAACGATGAAAGAAAAAAAATTTAGCCATTCAGAATTCCATATCTATGAAAAACATCTTTCAAGAATAAAATAAAGATATTTTCTAAAAAAGCAACTCAAAGTAATACAAAAAGAAATTTTTTAAAAAGATATTTTCATTTATAAAGACATATCATGTAGATAAAAGAAAACTAAGCTATTTCATTGCCAGAAGACCTGTATTATAAAAATTCTAAGGGAAAATTTTCAAGTTAAAGGGAAATGATATACCAGAGAGAAACTGGGATCTTCAGGAAGAAACGAAGCACATAAGAAATGGTAAATATCTGAGTAAATACAAAAGACGATTTTCTTCTTGTTTTATCTTGAATACATTGTACTGTAGCCTTTATTTCATATGTAGAGATAATATACATGACAACCATAACGTAAAAGATCAGAGTGGGAGTCAGGTAAATCGACCCGTATTGTTTCAAGATTTTGACAATGATCTAGGAAAATTTAAGTTACTTATTGTAATCTCTAGAGCCATCACTAAAAATATAATGCAAAGAGGTATAATTAGAAAGTCAAGGCTGGTCCAATGGTGGTGGGTCGTCAGAACTTACTAACATCAGTGTCACTAAAGTTGGTATTCAGCCCCCCCACTGCTAAATGAGTGGCTTTTAAAAAAATTAAAAATTAAAAAAAGAAAATCAATAGGTAAACTAATATTAAATTCTAAAAAATATTGAAATAATCCTAGAGAAATCAAGAAAGGAAGAACAGCAACCAAAGAAGAAAAGGGACATACAGAAAACAAATTACAAAAGGTAAAGTTAAATCTGTGTCAACAGTTACATTAAGTGTAAGGAGTCCAAACATCTCAGATAACACAGATTGCTAGACAGGATTTAAAAGAAAAACCTAACCACATATGATGTCTACAAGAGAAGCACTTTAAGACACAGATAGGTTAAGAGAAAATGCGTGGAAAAGATATAGCATGTGAAGAATAGGCGTAAGAAGATTGGACTGGCTATATCAACATCGGAAAAATAGACTTCAGGCCAGACGCAGTGGCTCAGGCCTGTAATCCTAGCACTCTGGGAGGCCGAGGTGGGAGGATCGCTTGAGCTCAGGAGTTTGAGACCAGCCTGAGCAAGAGCGAGACCCCGTCTCTACTATAAATAGAAAGAAATTAGCCAAACAGCTAAAAATAGAAAAAATTAGCTGGGCACAGTGATGTGTGCCTGTAGTCCCAGCTACTCGGGAGGCTGAGGCAGGAGGATCCCTTGAGCCCAGGAGTTTGAGGTTGCTGTGAGCTAGGCTGATGCCACAGCACTCTAGCCCAGGCAAGGGAATGAGATTCTGTCTCAAAAAACAAAAAAGAAAAATACACTTCAAACAAAGACTTTGACCAGAGATAAAGAGGGACATTCCCTAATGATAAAATGACCCATTCATCAGGGAATCATGACAATCATAAAGATGGATGTGCTTAATAACAGAGCTTCAAAATACATAAAGCAAACATTGACTAAATTAAAAGAAGCAAAAGACAATTCTGCCACTATATATGGAAATTTCAATAATTCTGTCCTAGCAATTAATTGAACAACTAGGAAAAAAAAATCACTGTAGACAGATCCTAGCCTATGAGTTGGTTATTAAGGGAGGATCTTTATGAGATGAGCTACTGAAGGAGGGACACTCCTCTCATTGTAACCCTATTGAATATGCAAAAGTAACACGAAGATTTTTTAAATGAGCAGATCTGAAGTATTCCTATTCCCATTTCTCCACGTGTTCTGCATTAATTTTTCTTGTAAGATAATTTCTTCAGCTCCTAAAAGTGTCCGAGCAACATTTTCTGCAGCTGTCCTGTGCGGTTTCTCTCCGTACATTTCATTCTCTTTACATAGCATCAAGAATCGTTTAATTTTTACTGGTAAAGTTTCATTCTACATTGCTTCTTCACAATACCTGTGCTGTAACTCTAAATAGTATTAACCAGCAGATGGCTTGTTTATTGTGCTGTAGTATTGCTAATGGACCAAAATGATGGCATAAATAGACCAACTCGCTTTCATTCTTTTTCATCTTTGTTCAAAAGACATACATAAAACAAGACAGAAAAAAAACACAGTTTTGGAAAGATGAAACTGATAGTAAGTTTAGACCATAAGCCTGGTCTTTGCAAAAAAAAAAAAAAAAAAGCCATCAGAGAAGAGAGTTTTTCACTTTCCTCTTAAGTCCTCCTGCTTCTGCTAATAGGCACAGTCTCTGACTCGCTTTTATGAAGAACAGATTAAAGCACAGATTTGGTCCAAGCTGTTTCTCCTGGGAGAGCTGCTTCTTCTAGAAAGTGGTCCATAGAACTGGGCACTCAGCTCTGCATGCTCCTCCCAGCCTTGGTATTTGCATGCTGGGAGCTTCGAATATGTCAGCTAAGCCCCTCCGGCTCGTCATTCCATTTCGAATCCAGGGATAATGAGGATCGGCTGCCCCTCCTGTCTCGCAGGGGTGCTGCAAACACTAAATTAGATCTCCATGAACACACTTCATAAAAGTGTGAGGCAGAATACAAATATTAGATATCAGCACTGGTTTTTCATTTCATTAGACCCTATTTAATTAGCAAAGGTGAAAGCTCTATTATCACTCTCTTAATGGTTTTAGCTCCTTTTTACTTTACTTCCTCTTTTCTAGTGTCTACTTTGTGCAATTAGGCCTCATAGCTCATGTGTGTTTGTGAAAAAGAATTTTAAAAAGAATTTTAATTCTTTTAAAAAAAGAATTAAAAAAAAAGAATTTTAAAATTCTTTAAAAAGAATCTTAAGACTTTTGAAAATTCCTGTTTCTTATGGGAACATACCCTACTCTCTGAGTGCAATTTTTAATCATATAACCTGAAGCATATTCTCTGATCTCATACAGTGGCATTCCTCTGACTCTGATTGGATTTGTACCCCAGATCTCGTAGTACAGGCCATCTTTGCCCTCTCGCAAGTATTCTCAAGTATGATTCATCTCAGGTTCTCTAATCCCATCCTTGCCTGGAAGAGAAACGTGGACAAGTGTACTTGACTGTCTCCCACTCCAGGACATGCACTCTTCCTTTGTTCCTGCCAACTCTTGGCTATACTTTGCATTCCACAAAGCTGCACCTGCTGATATAGATGCTTTAGATACTGAAGAAGAAGACATAAGGAAAGAACTTTTATGATAGTAAAATTGATTGTGAAGTGTATTCAAATGTTAGGCTTGTTATCAACAAACAAACAAACAAGATCTTCTCCCAAACCTTGCCCTTGTGCAGAGCTTTACTACAGAATGTATCCTGTACATCACAAGGCCAGAGTGTATTTTTCTAAAAATACCTGAATCATCATTAGTCCAGAAGGTTCTTGGATCAGGCTTGGTCAGGATGTTGGCGTGACTACATGGCTCTTTCACCTTTAAAACATAAGGAGAAAAGAAGTGATGTGAAAATAGCCTGACCGTTTTAGCTGTTTTAGGCCTACAGTTCTAGAGGAGGGATTCCAAGGCTGAAGCTAGCATATGGCATGTCTGTGCTCTAAATAGGGTGGTTTGCCCGGGACTGTGCTGGTTATAGCGCTGGAAGTCCCATATCCTGGTTGGTCACCTCATGCCTGACACAGTTTCTGTGTCAGGGCTGACGGCGGGGTCAGCACATGGGGGCCGGAGTTCAGCCCCTACTCACGCCCTCCTCAGTGCCATGTGCAGAGCACACACCGCACAGCAGAAGGCAGAGGCCCTGGATGATTAGCGAACGTGAGTGTAAAGACACAGTACATAACAAGCGTTTCGGATCTCCACATAACAGAAATGGTACTTTTAGTAAATCCTGCTTGGGAAAGTGCATATTAGTGAAGAGCTACTTTTAATTCAGTAGCATTTAAAAATGCATTCTTATTTTATAATCATGAAAGAATCTTTATATTCTTAAACAGTAGCACATATACATATGCATTCAACTCCATGAATTCAACTCTGCCCAGTGCAATCCAATTAATAGATTCCTTATAATAAGTTCTGGGGAGCAGCAGTGATCCATGTTTTTTGACAACTTTATACTACTGCAATATGTAACTTTCAAACATATCCTCAGTCAGTGAGATACAGATCTTAGTGTTAAAACTGACTTTCCATTTATGTATATTTTGTAGTGTGATCATTTGATTACCGTGAAAACCTCTAGTCTCATTAACTACTTAATGGATAAACTCCTTCCATTGCAGTAACAATCAAAGAACTAGTGTCACTAAGGACACTGTTTAGTTCCATTGACATTTTCTCTCCATAGCAAGACTGTACTGATAAAGGAAGCAGCTCATGAATTTATGGTCTGGCACAAGCTCCTTCTTTCATGGACTAGTGTCAAAGAATGTGTGAAAATCAAGGAAATTGAGATCTCAAAGAGATATCTGTGCTTTCATGTTCATTGCAACATTATTCACAACAGCTAAGATGAGGAAACAACCTGTCTATTGATAGACGAATGGATAAAGAATATGTGGTATATACATATAATGGAATATTTTTTAGTCTTAAAAAAGAAGGAAATCTTGCCATATGTGACAACATGGATGGACTTTGAAGACATTAGCTAAGAGAAATAAGCCAGTCACACAAGAACAAGCACTGCACAATTCTGCTTATATGAGATACATAAAATAGTAAGACACACACAAGCAAAGAGTAACATGATGGTTTTCAGGGGCTGTGGGGCGGGGGAAATGGAAAGTTGCTGTTCAATGAGTATAAAGTTTCAGTTATGCAAGATGGTTAAGTTCTAGAGATCTAGTGTACAACATTGAGCCTGCAGTTAACATTTCTATATTGTACACAAAAAATTGTCAAGATGATAGAGCTCATGTTTTCTTACCACAATAACAGAAAAATCTAAGCTAGATTACCATCCCATCTGTGTCAGTGTATCAGATAGGCACATAAAATATTCGATATATAAATACGTAACAGTATATATTTTATAAGTGACATTTTCTGGTTATTATAACATGTTTTTTATTTATAGGAAACATGATTTTAGATATAAAACTGCAGGAAAGTTGTCATTAAAATTTAAATCTCAAGGGGGGAAAAAGGCCTTTGTACTCCTGAAAGTAAGATGGGTCACCAGCACCTCTACTGGAGCCCCCCCAAGAAAATTCAGCTAGGGTTCTAGCTCCTGTCGTGTCTGTTCAAACCGACATGGTCTCATCCGGAATAGGTGTCGCCAGTGCTTCTGTCAGCATGCAAAGGACACAGGCTTCATTAAGTCGGACTAAGTGATCTTCTGTGAATGGATTATCAAGGCATCCACCCAGTGAAAGGTACCATATTAGACCTCTGTACGTGAAATAAATTTTTTTTAAAGAAAAAGGAAAATAAAAGAAGAAAGAAGAAAAAAGAATGTGTGGACTAGCTCCATTCTGTGGACCACATTTAGAGCAGCATTGCAAAGCATCCCTCATACTTGACCAAGCAGCCAAGCAGTTTGAATGCTTTCAAAGGAGCTACCCATTCCACTGAAGTATTACTCCAATTGTTAGGAAGTTCTTTATTGGTTGAATTGGAATTTGGATACTTGAAACTTTGGTCTCTGGTTCTAGTTCACTCTTTTTTTTTTTTTCTCTTGAGACGGAGTCTCACTCTGTTGTCCTGGCTAGAGTGCCATGGCATCAGCCTAGCTCACAGCAACCTCAAACTCCTGGGATCAAGCGATCCTCCTGTCTCCTGAGTAACTGGGGCTACAGGCATGCGCCACCATGCCCAGCTAATTTTTTCTATTTTTGGTGGAGACAAGGGTTGGTAGAGATGGGAGTCTTGCTCTTGCTCAGGCTGGTCTCAAACCCCTGACCTCAAGGGACCCTCCGGCCTTGGCCTCCCAGAGTGCTAGTATTACAGGCCTGAGCCACTGCGCCGGCCTCTAGTTCACTCTGAAGTTATATAGAATACGCCTGCTCTTCCTTTTATAAACTAATACCTCAAATATTTGAAAGTAGCTATTATAATTCACCTAATCTTCCATTTCTAGGTTAACCAGTCCCCTTCCCTTCCACTATTTTTCATAAGACTGTTTTAAGTCTCTTTATTGAGGTCACTATACCCCAGAAGATATCATCTTTGGCATATGAACTACCTCCCAGGCCAGGGCCAGACTATAGTCACCAAAGTAAGGAATTGGTTTTGAGGCACAGCTCTGAGGGAGAACTTCCAACAGTATTTCCTGATGTGAGTAATTAAAATGTTTCCAGGCACCTATAAATCTAACATACCATGACAGTGAAGAATGCTCTATGACTTAGCTTCTTCTTTGCACTTTTTAATGCCAAAAAGTCCTGATTGATCCTGTACAGTAATGATATATCTATCTGGGAAAATGGCCTTATGTGAGCTTGCTTTCTGTATTAAGCTCTAATTACCTTGTTTCATCATGACAATTCATCTATAATTTCTTTAGAACGTGTTTCTAGTTGACAACATTTTTTTTGTATAGCCATCATGCCATTATCACAACTAACAATTTCAGCATTAACTAGATTTATTAACATGTAATGAAAGTTATTAAGGTTTACTTAATAAATAACAACACATACATTTTGAAAAGCAGAATGAGTATTGCACCATTTTGCAGACAGAACAATTTGAATAAATTGTTTAAAATGGCAAGATCCACAAAATCAGTGGAACTTAGCTTCACTTGATAAAATTCTTATAGCTTTTTAGGGGGGCATCTTAAAAAATTATTTTTCTAATAGAAGTGGTATTGTGGCTGGGCACAGTGGCCCAGACCTGTAATCCTAGCACTGGAGGAGGCTAAGGTGGGAGGATTGCTTGAGGCCAGGAGTTCTAGACTCTGTTTCTACAAAAAATAGGAAAACTAGCCAGGCGTGGTGGCACTCACCTATAGTCCCAACTACTCAGGAGGCTGAGGCAAGAGGATGGTTTGAGCTTAGGAGTTTGAATTTGCAGTGAGCTATGATGATGCTACTGCACTCCAGCCTGGGAGACAGACTGAGTCCCTGTCTCCAAAAAAAAAAAAATGATATTGTCTTTCATCCTATTTTCAATAAGACCCAGGAGATAGAGGGAAAATTTCTTTGTCGGATAAAATTGAAAGTATTGGGGTGTGAAGATGGAGGAAAGATCATCCCCAGAAAGTAACTGATGGATGCTTAATCACTATTGTTTTGAAACATAGATGTACCATCACAGGTTATGATTTAAACAATAGAAGATAGGGTGTATCAGAATATCACATTTGGGAAGGTGTCAGATGTCTAGAATGTATACATACATATATACATCAATAATTTTAAAGTCATCTGTGATAATGATATAGGAGAACTAAAATAGCAAATATGGATTTCTCCCTGATTTATTTTTAACTTATTCATAATAATTTGCATATGACTTTTCATAAATCACTCAAGCAGTTTGTGCTAAAGTCATTTAGTTCTTCCTAAGATACAACAGAAATTCTCGAATTCCTTGCCTCCTATTAGCCAGGGAAGTTGTTTTTCTCCCATCTCAAGTTGCATGATCAAAAGCAGCAGAAATACTTTAGGGAAATGAAAGTTTGCTTCTCAAACTGCTTTAGTGAGACTTTAGAAGAGGGCTCCTGGCTGATATCACAGGGTATAAAGCCGTCCTGCAAATACTAATTTTGAGTTCAGTTCTTTGCATCCAGGAAGAAGAAAAGTCTTCTTCCATTGATTCTCCTGGATGTGCTTATTATTATACATTTGACAAGTATTTATTGAGCGTTTGTTTAAGTCCAAGATGCTACTACGCTGGTTGCCATGAGGGCACAAAGAAAACTCACTGATCAACAGGACATTACATTCTGATCAGGGAGCAGGACATAAGACATGCACAAAACAGATAGGGAACCCTATGCTAAGTACCTCTAAATGTGAAGTGTGCCATAGAGCTATTAGGTTTTGCCAAAGTTTAAAGGAGGAAGCAACAATATGAGCAAAGTTGTTGAGCAAGACCTCAAGGAGGAAGTAGGATTTGAACAGGTTTTCTAAAATACTGGCAACATTTGGAAGGCAGTAGGATGGCGTCCGCGCCGGGTGGGACAGCACACAAAGGTGTGGGAGCGGAACTTGAGGGACACATTTGGGCGACAGTTGGTTGAACAATTTCGTGAGGACAGAAGACTCACGGGAGAAATGAGTGGACGCTAGGTGGCTGGGTGGAAGGCTTTAAAAGTCATTGCGTCCTTCCTGCTGTGGGATTGCACGAGCCCTGGCAGTTTGCATGAGAGACCAGGCTGGACAGCACAGGAGTGGAGGAGATCCCGAGGCTGCTGTAACATCAGAGGAGAGTCGACGTTGACGGGAGTGTGACCCAGCTGGGGACCGTGAAAGCGGAAGGGAAGGCATGCGTGTGGAGGGCAGCTGGAAGACTGTGTTGGCAAGACTTGATGAATGACGGAAAATGAGGGAAGATGGGGGAGTCCAAGCTATTTCAGAGTTTTGGAACCTGGTGACAGGGAGGACGGCCACAGGGTGCCTGTCCAGAGGCCCCGGCAGCTGGGGGAAGCATGCCATTCTGTGCTCAAGCCAGCTGTCCCCCACTTCACACCACACACGGCAGGGAGGATGTGCCCACACTGTCGTGTAACAGAGGGAATGATCTGGAATAAATGGCAAAAGTATTTTCTGTCTCCTTAAAACATCCTCCACTCCTTTTTGAGAATGAAAGCCTGCATCCCTGCCTCAGGCCAGGGGTTGTTGGGAGGGGCCGAGTAAGTCTTTTGTTTATTTGTGCAGCTGTAGTTGAACAGTAATTGGCTGAAGCTGAGAACCCATCCTTTTTTTTTTTTTTGAGACAGAGTGTAACTCTGTTGCCTGGCCTAGAGTGCCGTGGCGTCAGCCTAGCTCACAGCAACCTCAAACTCCTGGGCTCAAGCGATCCTCCTGCCTCAGCCTCCTGAGTAGCTGGGACTACAGGCATGAGCCACCATGCCCGGCTAATTTTTTCTATATATTTTTTTAGTTGTCCAACTAATTTCTT